>CABFOW010004155.1:25352-40437 GCA_902141385.1 Timema californicum | reverse complement strand
GATTAATATGTGTATAAAATTGAACTTTATGTCTCTACCGAAGCAATATTTGATTTATTTTGTAGCTTTAAAAAAACTGAAAAAGAACTGCTCTTTACTCGCTTTCTCTGATTTCCCACCTTAAATACAGTAAAATCCCGTTATACCAAACCCCGATAGTTTGAAACTCCCGATAGTCAAAATATATATTTAAAAAAAAGTGGAAAAAACCAATTAAAATGAAATATATTGAATTGGTAAGCAAACTCAAAAGTTAAAATAGAATTGTAAGAAACAGTGATATTTGACAATAACTGCTTATCATTTTACATGTTGTAGACAACACAAATGTGTAAATAAATATAGTTAAGAGTACATATTACGTGTTTTATATCAGTTAAATAAATGAAAATGTAACTAAACACATTCAACATTCGTGTAAATACTGTATCCCTGTATTCTCCCGGTTAATCCGAACAAGCTTCGGTCCCAATTAGTCCGGACTACCGGGGTTCTTATGTACAACAAACTCCCATGTTACTGTATGGTCTGGATGTGTTTGATCGTGAATCTCACTCAGAACTTTGTACCGTCAGGTAATTTCAGCAAATACGACTACGGGTCGGTTGGCAACAACCTACGTTACCATCAAACGCAGCCTCCAGACTACGATGTTGCAAAGATAACTTCATCCACAGCAATTTTCTACGGAGACAGCGATCCATTCACAGACCCCAAGGTAAACCTCAATCGACGTATTTTCAGAGTATTTATTATTTAGCACCGCGTCTTACTACCCGTTCGGGTTATACGCTTTAAATACTAATTACGCTAATGGATTAGGAATTGATAAGGTTGAATTAGAGGAAGTGAACCCGCATTTGCGTTGAGGGATAGTGGAAAAACGTTTAGGAAAGAACCAACCCCAGTACACCCGACCTGAGATTCTAACCTCGATCTCCCCGTCCTCAGCAGTCGAGCTCAACACGACAAGCGCGTTAGCCAACTACGCCATCGAGGCGGGTTTTTCATAGTCAAAGTTACGATAATAAATGTTTAGAAACAATCTTTGGCTGGGAAGGGGGCGGGAGGTGTTGGATATTTATAATAAAAGCATTTTTTTTTATCTATTCCATTTTAACATTTCTAAAAGCTTAATCAACTTATGTTTAAAGTCTTCTAATTAATAAATTTCCACATCTTACAATCAGAAAGTAAAATTTCATAGGTCTATAGTATATTTTTAAAATGTAGCCACATTTTTATTTTGGTAGTATGATCCTTATCTGATCGATATACAGGTTTCTAAACCTACTTTCAGGTATTCATACGTCAAGTCATGTAATTTTCAGCATTTATTTTGAATAAATTTATTAACACCTAGAAAATAAAACTTCTTTTTTTAAAGATATATATACTATTTTGACCACAAAAAAAAGTTAATATTTTCTCAAATTTTCATCCTACCAAACTTCTAATACATCAAAGAATATCACAGTACGTAATCGCACCGGGGAAAACATGGAAAAAGGCGTCAGTCTCGTCTATTCTTGTTTGCTAATCGGTGCTTGAACTACGGTCGGGTGTACTCAGTGGTATTTCCCCCCTAGATTCCGGCCTACCATCTCGCAAATGAAGGTAAATTTGATTTAAATTATATCTCAGCTATCCTTACCCCATTAGTGTAAATAGGCGTTTATACCAGAAAGATAGTAAGAAACGGCGCACAGAATATATATACCGTGGGATAAATTGATAGATAACCGGTCTCGTGGTATTGTGGTCAGAGCTCCTGAATGCTGAACTAGAGGTCCTGGGTTCGATTACAAGCTGGTACAGGAATACTTTTTTCCCAATGGTCAGCAAATTTTGGTTAAATAGTCTTAAGTTAGATTAAGATCTACATTACCTTTACCATGTAATGCTCACTACCACCATCATACTCACTATCATAATACTCACTAGCATCATAATACTCACTATCATCATACTCACTATCACCATCATACTCACTATCACCATCATACTCACTATCATCATACTCACTATCACCCTCATACTAACTATCAACCTCACACCCTCATACTCACTATCACTATTTGTCTCCACCGAAAGGATGTACTATTAGTACATTCAGACGGCCCCTGGACAACGGTATATTAGTACTGGTTAATATTTCCACAAACTGCGCTACGATTGATGTAGCCCAGACACGCTATTATTTTAATGGATATGTTATCATGTCTATATTTTTCAAATTTGCATTATGCATTACTGCTTAGTGCCGGTCTTGCAGTTCTATTAGTTTATACAATAAGAAAAAAAATACAAGTTTGTGAGGTGGAAGTGTTTGAACGACTACATAGGGTTTTTAATAAAACTTACTTTAAGAATCAAATAGCAAAGGCTATTTATTATTTATGCTTTTAGTGAGGATTTACACCATCAGAAAAATTTACTTTTCTTCTATTTTTTTCAAATTGATATCAATGCCTTGGGCTAATAATGTACTATGTCACAACCACTTTTAACAGTTATAACTTGTTTGTTTATTTGTCAGCAAGTCTCACTATCCAATGGGGGATATACGTGTATAAATTAGAGGAAATGTATTCACATTTGCGTAGAAAAACAATATGAGGTGTGTGTGGAGGGGGGAGGATTCAATAACCAAAACCGGGATACTAGCCCCGATATACCTGTCACAGGCTGTCCATTTATTGTGAGAGTGACGCCTTATGACCATTTTACCACCTAAGTGTGTAATAGCTATAGAAAATAATAATAATAATAATAATATTTAGCACCGCATCTTACTACCCGTTCGGATTATATGCTTTAAGTACTAATTACGCTAATGGATTAGGAATTGGGAAGGTTGAATTAGAGGAAATTAACCCACATTTGCGTGGAGGGGGAGTGGAAAACACTTTAGGAAAAACACCCACCAGTTCACCTGACCGAGATTCGAACCTCAATCTCCACATTCCTCAGCAGTCGAGCTTCAACACGACAAGCGCGTTAGCCAACTACGCCACCGAGGCGGGTTATAGCTAATAGTTTCCCTATACTTCCTTTCATATAAAAAAAAAGTTTTATCAAATTAGAGCAAAACTATATTTATCTAAGATTATGAATTATTAATTTTCTAAGTCTCAGATATTAATATATCTCAAGCGCTACTCTTTTGAGCCACAGCACATTATTTCCCCAAGGTCATCATGTATTTCAGGAAACTATTAACTCCAACGGTTCAATCGGTACCTGCTACTTGTTTGTGACGTTTAACCACGTCGTGTCGTTGTTCAATTGATATTTTTTTAGGACGTTTCGTGGTTGGCGGAGGAGCTGCCTAACCTGATAAACAACTTCCTGGTACCTTCGCCCTCGTTCAGTCACCTCAGTTTTTTATGGGCCGTGGACGTAGATAAGGTAAAATTAGTGATAATACTACTGTAGTAACTTATCAGTACCAGTGACATGCCACGAACTATTTCCAAGGATAGGGTGACCTGGAGGTCTAGGGGGTAAGATGTCGGACTTATGTGTTCGGGGGTCCGGAGTTCAATCCTCGGTCCCGGCACAGATTTATCTGATTGACAAACCCTTCCTTCACCTCTGACAAGACGTGTATTAATCACAACTTGTGAATGTGTGGAATGCCAGGCCTCCACCGTGGTTCGGATCCCACGTTAAACCATAGGTCCTCCATTTCATATCACAATCACCTTACCATTACACATTAGAGTACGTGCATATAACCCGAACGGGTAGTAAGACGCGCTGATAAAAATAATAATAATAATAATAATAATAATAATAATATTTCCAAGTTAATCACATCCTGTTAAAAAAAAGTACCTTTGATATGTTATCAATTCTCACCCACTTAGTCCTTATTTGACTACGGTAGCCAGAGCATATTAGTTAAAACTGTACCCATGACGTGTTATCACAAACTTAGTCCCCATTTGACTAGTGTATTCAGAGCTTATTAGTATATTCCACCCAACTAGTCCCAATTTGACCAGGGTAGGCAGAGCTTATTTAAAACCGTTCCTGTGGTATATTCCCACCCACTTAGACCCCATTTGACTAGGGAAGGCAGATATTATTAAAACTGTACATATGATATGATCTAACGCAATTAGTACCCATTTTACCATTCATATGTAACATCCATCCAGAAATAAAATTATTAGGTAAAGCTCTCAGTCAGTAGAATTTTCATTTTCATTTATTTGAGGTTTTTTAACTTGCCCTTTCTGAACCAACTGATTATATCAGCACATGACTTATAAACTAGCTTAAATCTAGAGCAGACACAACACCCAGCACTTGGCCTTTATTTTATCACTGTGAAAGGGGAAACCCACAGTTCACCTATGATACATTTTTCAGCCATGATAGGAATCGAACCCGGGATCTTTAGCTCGATAAACAAACATGCTTCCACCTGGGCTAAGGTGTTAGAGACTCAGTATAAAAACAATCAGGGGAGGAGAAAAATATAAATGACAGTACAATTTATTTTATAGCCCCCATACCCTCATTAAATGAGATCACACAATTCACAAAGATCCATTCTACACTCCTAAACCATTTATCTTTTATTTCCCCAGCATTAAGTTCCCACTAATCAATCAAAATATATATTTTTTATATTCAAAGTGAAAAATATCAAATTTCAAACTATGTTTACATATCTATATACTTATATGGGGTCTTATAAAGTAGTTTTGTGTTTTAATTACAGTAAACACCAAACTCGTATACTTTTAAAGGTTTTGTCAACATTTTACCTAAGCCCATAATTTGATTCCAATATCAAAACTACCTCACCATCCCCTTAAGTCTTCATCGATGTATCATTGATTTAGTGAAATATGTATATTTTAAATTTATTATACTTTTAAAGGTTTTGTCAACATTTTACCTAAGCCCATAATTTGATTCCAATATCAAAACTACCTCAACATCGCCTTAAGTCTTCATCGATTTATCATTGATTTAGTGAAATATGTATATTTTAAATTTATGAATAATTCAGTGGCGTGGTGTGATATGTTTCGAGGGAAAGCAGAATTTGTTTAAACTGTACTTGTGTATTGTTCCTATCACTTACTTAAATATGATTATCATATGGTCTTAAAAGCATTATTATAATATGTTTGTAGATATGTGACAAATTCCTCTTTGGTAGGAACATGTTTACGTTCAAAGAGGTCCAAGTGCGTGTTCCTTAATCATAGCACAGACACAACATCCAACCCCCACCCAACCGTTAATTAATCACTGTGAAAGAGTAATTCTGCATCTTGCCAGTGATAAATGTTTCGGCCACGTCAGGAATTGAACCTGGAACCTCTAGCTTAGTAGGCAGCCACGCTATTGGCTGAGCTAATGCATCATACACTGCAATTTCCATCTGATAGATATATGTGTAAGCGCATTCTCATGTGTACTATATCTAGGAGATCCGAAGTATGATTGGTCAAATGGGTATGAAGGGTTTAAAAAGACTATAGAGGTACAGTTTTGACAAGCTCTGCTTACGCTGACAACTCTCCACGTCACTGTGAAATATGTAGTCCAAATTTTATAGGAAAATACCAACCTTTTTTCTGTCAAAATTGATAACATTGTAATCTGTAAGCTTTTTTTTTTTCTTAGCACCGCGTCCTAATACCTTTTCATGTTATACTCATATGTACTAATTACGCTAATGAGTTAGGGAGGAAGAAGATTTGCATTTAGTGGAAATGTAACCACATTTACGTTGAGTAAGAGTGGAAAACCATTTCGGATAATCACCCTCAGTATATCTAACCGGGACTCAAACTCCGATCTCCTTGTTATTGGTACTATTATTAAAGTAGTTTATAGGTATTGATATCAATCAAAAGAGACCACTACAAATCATATAGTTTGACGTATGAATATCTGAAGATATATTGGTAGCTTATCTAGCTTTCATATAAGTTTCTTCCTATGAAAATTGGACTGCTTGGTTTTCATATAATTTATGTAGATGGTGATCTAAGCAAGTGGTCGGCAACTTTTTATTAATAATAATTAGCACCGCGTGTTACTACCCGTTCGGGTTATACGCTTAAAGTACTAATTACGCTAATGGATTAGGAATTGGGAAGGTCGAGTTAAAAGAAGTGAACCCGCATTTGCGTGGAGGGAGAGTTGAAAACCATCTAGGAAAAACCACCCCCAGTTTACCCGACCGAGGTTCGAACCTCGATCTCCCCGTCCTCAGCAGTCGAGCTCAACACGACAAGCGCGTTAGCCAACTACACCCCCGAGGCGGGTAACTTTTTATTAGTGTTGTGGCGAAGTAATACTGTAAAGTCACTCAACCAACCTAATCCCACACAAATAATTTATATTTATATACTAGTTGATTACTGGATAGTACAACTATTAAAACAAATTTAAATTGATCTTATTAAATATAAATGTAGCGACAAGTTTCTAAATAGAATAAATTAAACAACTAATGTTTTATGAATATTTAATATATAAATATAAAAAAAATATTAAGTAATAAAAATGCTATAAATGTGTTTTGCATAATGTAGGTTCTAAGGACACTATCTTAAAATTGTGAATCAAAACGATTGAATCATTAAAAAATTAAACATGTTGTTATTAAAATTATTACTCATATCAATGGTTTTAGTTAAACATAAAAGCTGTATATTATTTTGTATTAAAATCGCTTAGCATGCTATTGAAAATCGTTTCTCGTACCATTCTTAGTGAGCATGCCGTACGTAGGTTGCCGACCCGATCAATATGGGACCTTTGAAAGTGTTGTGTGTTAACTATTAACTATTCTACCATTTATAGAATGTTGATTGAAACTGTTTTGTGTTCACTATGCTATCATTTATCGACTGTTGATTGAAACTATTTTGTGTTCACTATGCTATCATTTATCGACTGTTGATTGAAACTATTTTGTGTTCACTATACTACCATTTATCGACTGTTGATTGACTATAATCTTGTTCAATGACAGGTATTGTACGAGCCTGTGATTAGACTAATCACAAGACATACGAGGCACTGATATTAAGGTGGTCGCCTTCCCGAACACTAAGACTTCTGCGAACGCCCAGAAATAAAATGAATAAGAACTGCTTTGTTATGATTATAATACTTACATTTAAGGTTTTATAAATTTAAAAAAAAAGCTTATGAAAAGATGAGTTAGATCGAATTATATGTTCATAAACATATACAAGACCTGTGGTTCTCAAAGGATGTTATGTGACATGAAATTCTCGACGCTACGTTATTGTTATTATTATTATTATTATTATTATTATTATTATTATTATTAACACCGCATCTTACTACCCGTTCGGGTTATAAGCACTTACGCTAATATGTAATGGTAAGGTGATTGTGAGATGAAATGGAGGACCTAAAGTTTAACTTGGGATCCAAACAACGACGGAGGGCCTGGCATTCCCCACATTCTCAAGTTAACCTTGTCAAAGGTGAAGGAAGGGTTCAGAGGTCAGATAAATCTGTACCGTGACTGAGGATTGCACCCCGGACCCCAACATAGAAGTCCGACACCTTACCCCTAGACTGCCAGGTCACCCGCTACGTTATGGTTTTATTTTATTTATTTAGCACCGCGTCTTACTACCCATTCGGGTTATACGCTTTAAGTACTAATTACTGCTAATGGATTAGGAATTGGGAAGGTTGAATTATAGGAAGTGAACCCGCATTTGCGTGGAGGGAGAGTGGAAAATCATTTAGAAAAAACCTCCCCAGTTCACCCGACCGAGATTCGAACCTCGATCTCCCCGTCCTCAGCAGTTGAACTCAACATGACTAGCGCGTTAGCAGACTACGCCACCGAGGCGGGTACATTATTGTTAATTGTAAAATAGTTACAATTATTCCCATTTCATATTAATTTATATAAATAAAATTAGATATCTACCTACCTACAGTTAAAAAAATTGAATAATGTACAAGAAACCTAATCTTGTCATTTCTTATACGAAATTTAAATTTATGATCTGCATTTACTGTTCAATTGAGAGAAGTCTCAGGGTATGCGCATGTCCGAGTCACCCGTAGTGCCGTCAACTTGCACTTATAGTGTGCCGCGAGGACTCAACGACGAATATATTGTGACTCGGACAAAATAACTGAAGGGGGGAATGTAGGGGAAGCGATAAAGGGTCAGTGTTTTTGCTCTTTTCATAACAAAACAGTTTTATTTTTGGCTAGGTTAAATTAATATTGCTAAAGTAAAAACAAAGAGTTTAATTTTCTTCACTTTATGGGTGATCTGGTGGTCTAGGGGTAAGGTGTCAGACTTCTGTGCTGGCGGCCGGGGTTCAATCCTCGGTCCCGGCACAGATTTATCTGATTACCAAACCCTTCCTTCACCTCTGACAAGACATATTTTGAATGTGGGGAATGCTAGGCCTCCACCGTGGTTCGGATTCCACGTTAAACTGTAGGTCCTCCATTTCATTTCACAATCACCCTACCATTACACATTAGCGTAAGTGCGTATAACCCGAACGGGTAGTAAGATGCGGTGCTAATAATAATAATAATAATTTTCTTCACATGGTGATTGCAACAGTTGTTGGATATCTGTCATGAGCATAGCGGTATTAGACGAGGAAAGTTTTAAACGAAGAGAAAAAGTTGTCATTAATCTTTTGGACACCCTTTCAGATATTCAACAACTTTTTATATCACCAAGTGAACACAATTAAACTCTGTTTCTAATTGAGCAATATTTTATCTAGTTTGGCCAATTAGTTCTTTTTGCTATAAAAACACCCTACCAAAACACTCGCCATTTATTACAATCACAACACTCCCACCTTAAAACTAAGAACCAGTGATCAAACATAACCGTTCACATTGCTGCACTAGTTTCAAACTCGATACACGTTATAAAAAAAAACCTTACGAGATGATCAATGTTTTAAATTTTATCGCTTGACTTGAAATTTACTAGGCTTTAGCTTTCTAACAAATGTAATGTTATTTTCATGTTCTACCACATGCAAACAATTATATAATATTTTAGTTAAATATCATCAGACAAAGTGATCAAGAGCGTGCGTGCATCATAGCGGTCCCAACTCATCTCGCGCGGAGTACTATGGGAGTTAAAGGGAAAAGAAAAGACGAAATGTCTGCAGTGCATTCTTATTTAAATGGTTACTCGAAATTTTCCGCGGTGAAGATGGGGGACAAAGCGACAAAGTTTCTCTTTAATTACTAAAGTATATCCTTGTTATGACAGAATAAAGGTTTGTGCACAGTGCTTATCCGTGAAGCCATTCTAAAATGGCCAAAAACGGCCTTTTCAATAGTAATAATAATAATAATAATAATTTAATAATAATGTTGGCCTTTATTTATCTAGCAAAGTTAAGGCGTTAGACTTCTCTTCCACTTAACCAGCGTTGAATACAACGCAATTTTTTTTTATCCAAATACTATTTAATATTCCAAGAAGGTCCTTTATTAGGAACATCTATTAACTCTTTGTCTACATTAATGTTAATGATCCATGTGTGAAAATGTTCGTGTAAATTTACGATTTATAGCCGACTGTATCTCAGAGTTGGTTGGCATGTTATACACGCTCTTAAATACTGAGAATTCAGAAGGAAATTCAAGTTGTTCTTGTATTTCGCTAAATTAACCATGGAATGGAAAAAAATCCAAAGTATGGGGATATTTCCCTTAAAATAGGCAGGGATCTTTAGTCAAAGAAGGACAAAATATAAGGCTAAGCGAACTTTGAAGAAAATTAAGATTTGCGTCATTGACGAAGATAAAAGGCTTATTTTCCCCTTTTTATCCTATTAAAAACTGTTTTATGAGGTAGCCCTTCCCCCCTCCCTTATCCTCTTTTAGCTAAACTGATTTTAATAGGAAAAATATTATTTTAAAAGTCAAATATAATTATGTGGAGACTAAGGGTATTATTGGCTTATCATAAAAGAGAACTATAAAAAATAAAGTAAAGCTTATAAAAAAAAGTGAGTTATTGTTTGTGGGATATTTTTATTTATGCTCTACTGTGTATTTGTAAGTTATTTATAGTTTTATATATATCATTAAGATATTGGGAAAAAGAACTATTGTGTATCTAAAATATGCAGCCAATATTTTAAGAATGGAAGCAAAGGCCTAAATTTTTTATTTAAAATGTGAAATATTTTACTATTTTATAATAATTAATGTGATATTTGAAAGTAATAGCTCAAGTATAATATAGAATGTTTAAAGTACTTGTTTAAGGGACCTATTAATATATTAATTGAAGATTAAATGTTTAAACTATGTAGTCACTCGTGATATATAATAAAGAAATAAATCATTAATTAACATATATTTTTAATGCATTTTTTATTTGGTGGAATATTTTCAAAGCAGTAAGAGAACTTCAATGTTTACCTTTTTCCTGCCCAAGTACAGACAGGTAAGTAATGATTGAAACAAACATTTGTTTTTGAAGTAAAATCAAGATACTTTTTCTTCAGCTGCAGTGAAATATGCAATGGGTAAGGTAAGTTTAGGGGTTGAGTATTAGAGGGGAGGTGGAGCTAAGGGCAGAAAGACGAGTTCATATATAACGTTTTTCGCCTAAAAAAATATGAAACAATTTCTACATTCATTCTTACGTAAACTTGAAAATAATAGTGGCAGAACTGTTTTGAGTAAAATTTTAAAAAAAAAGTTTTACTCCATCATAACGTTTATTTTAAAAAAAGTTGACCACATCAGTGGCTAATTGGCTTAAGGCATCATTCTCACTATAAATTGAAATGCTGAGGGCAAGTGTGGGTGCACTTACTTTAAATATAACCCTCCTCATCCATATTTAAATCTCGCAACTAGTACATATATAGTATAAATTAGCTATAGTAGATATAGTAGCAAGACTTGGCGACAAATAAATATATATTTGAGGATAAACATTTTTTTTAGCACCTCGTCTTACTACCTGTTCTGGCTATACGCTTATGTACTAATAATGATAATGTGTTAGGCCGGAGAAGGGTTGGATTTAAAAGAAATGTGGCCACATTTGCAGTGAGGGAAATTGGTAAACCATCTAGGGAGAAAAACACCCTCATTAAAACCTACCTGGACTCAAAACCCCGGTCTCCCCATAGTCAGCAGGCCTATATAACACGCCTTAGACCGTTCGTCCACTGAAACGGTTTGGTTTGAACCTAGTCGTGTAGCTAATGTCCCAGATGGTTGGCTCTAGTAAAAGGTTGCTTATAGAGCTATTGGGCCAGTTTTATGGTCAGACTTAGTACGCCTCACGTGAATTGATCGCTATAATGAAGACAAGACAACTCTCTAAACTCAAATTGAAAGCGCCAGTTTCGCAAATAGAATGACTCATTCCGTTCTTGTCCACCTACGTCTGTGTCCTGTATTTAGTATAGCTCCGCACTTTAGGCGTACTAATCTGACTATGAAACTGGCCAATCGGGATGGATATACCCATATTGGATGCTCATATGTAGCTCATTTGTAAATATTTTAAGTGAGTGAAAATAGTTCCGCTAGCAAATTAACTTGCTAGACAGATATATTTTAATTCGACTTTATTCTCTTTTTTTCTTAGCTTGTCTTACTTCCTCTTTGTATTATTCTAATGTATTATTATTATTATTAGCACCACGTCTTACTACCCGTTCGGTTTATACGCACTTACGCTAATGTGTAATGGTAGGGTGATTGCGAGATTAAATGGAGGACCTACAGTTTAACGTAAGATCCGAACCACGGTGGAGGTCTGGCATTCCCCACATTCACAAGTTGTGATTAATACACGTCTTGTCAAAGATGAAGGAAGGGTTTGGTAATCAGATAAATCTGTGCCGAGACCGAGGATTGAACCTCTTAACCCTAGACCATCAGGTCGCCAATTATTATAATTCTTACACTACTGGGACTAGGATGAGGAAGGTAGAGTATAAAAGGATGTACCTGCATTTGAGTGCAGAGAAAGAGAGAGAGAATAGTAACTATTTAGGAAAAAATAAATGGTACGAGACGCACACAAACTTTATAAAATAGTATATTATAGCTTGGAATATTTTTTTTTTAATGTTTAGAGTAAAGTTAAGTAAAGTTAAGTAAGTTTTTCTCAGAAAAAACACATCAATTTGTTAATCACTATAAACACTATTCATAAATTAATATTAATAAAAATTGTCCATATATTTTTAGCAAATTTTCCAAGGATTTTTTATTTTTAGCTAGCTCTAAAATTATTTTCAATCTGAAAAATAAAACCATTTATTTATAATAAAATATAATTCCCATGTAGCCACATTGAATTAAATCTTAAAGTAAATTTTCTAAATATCTAAAATTTTCTAAAATGGGTTGAAAGTGAAAATATTTTTAGAAAAATAAACATTTGTTATTATGTACCATGTAATATAATACCCAGAAACCCAATTTTGAACAATGTCATTAGAGATATTTTCAACAAAAAAATTCTCTTATTTGGGAGGTCAAAACCTCCCCAGGTATCTATTTCAAACAAAATCATTCAAGTCATTCCCAAAATCTCTGGAACTAAAAAAAATCAATATTAAGTAAACTACCCTTAAATTAAGGTATACGGTCGAAATCAAAATATATTCTGGGGCATAGCCGTATAGTTTCTAAAGGTCAGGTTTGAAATAAATCCACCAAATTGTGTCAGGAACAAACATAATGGTATAATCCCCTGTTTTAATTTCCGGGACAAGTAAAACTTAAAGATTCAACATAACGTTGAGGTTGAAAATGTGTACGATTACAATACTTTTTCTTTAGACGAGAAGGTAAAAAGTATTCGATACACCCACCCGTTATTGGATCCCCATCCCTCCTGTCATTTGTTAAACAGACAAGACAAGACTGTCACATTAGTCCGTATGATCATGAATACGGATATTACGACACTTGCCTTATATAAAAAATTGTTCTTTCTTGAATTACCTTTTAATAAGTTTAGTAAGTTGAAATTTCTAGAGCATAGCTTCCCCGATCCGATGTGAAATTAGCATGCATAAAGAACACTATAATAATATATCATAGAACGTATAATTTAAAACTTTAATTCAGTTCTAAGGCTGCGTGTTTTTTTATTTTATGTTTTTCCGATACAGACCACTAATTTTTTACAAATCGCGGAAGGATATAGGTCTACAAAACACAGCAGAGTGGAGAGTTTGACTTGAAAAGTCAGTGAAGCAGGTATATATGCTAAAAAATCTATATTCAGCCTTTTCAACCAAACACACAAACTTTCCCGGTTACCTATAAACCACGATTCAACAGACGATAACATGCGTGCTGCATTAAATTTAGGATCAAAATGTACATTTTCTATTAAAGAGGGGTGAGGAGGAAAGAAAGAAGATTCCAGAGCAGAAGTATATGTAAAAAAAAAAGACCTGCAATTTGTTCTACTCTCAAAAA
Source organism: Timema californicum (assembly GCA_902141385.1). Taxonomy (NCBI): domain Eukaryota; kingdom Metazoa; phylum Arthropoda; class Insecta; order Phasmatodea; family Timematidae; genus Timema; species Timema californicum. Next base: position 26,949 of record CABFOW010004155.1, on the reverse strand, counting down.
TTCGTGCCGGTAACCGCCCCTTCTGCCCCTCATCCTGTGACGTCAGCCCAGTCACGAACCATTGACCTTAGCAGAAGAACGGTACAAGTATATGGGATCTAAATTTGGTCGGCCAAGCTGCTTTAATTATATAACAGATTCTCGCTGGGGTTTTTTTTTACTGAATTACAAGAAAAATACTATTAAATTGATATTTTAAAATATAGATGGTATTTTTTATTCTCCTTACCAGGAAGGTTTGATTCAGGGCTAGCACATCTGACTTTCATCTATAAGGTCAAGGTCCTAAAGCGCTCGTGTGCAATGGAAAGTTTCTAGAATTAAGTTTTTTAATATTTTTCAAAGGAAATGCATGTTAAATTGTTCTAAAGTTCTTGTTTAAGCCAAGAATAGTTTTAGTATCAGATAGAAAATAAATTTTATGATCAAAGCCTAGATCCAAGAATACAAATAATTCGTTTCCTTTTTTCGGGGAATTCGGGGGGGCCAAGAGGGGTAGCAACACAACCCCCCCCCTCCCCCCAAAAAGTACACCAAAGTCATACTTCTCATTTTAGGTGTGAGATATAACTTTATTGTCATACAAAATTTATAACTTCAAGTCAAATAATTAAACCTATACATCAGATAACAAAAAAAGTAAATCACTTAAACTTATTTTAGAACGAGATCTAATTTTGAATATATGTTTTCATTTGTTCTGGTTATTTTTTTTATTGAAGATATGAGCGGGATTATTAGAAATAAATAAATTATATTTGGCTGAAGAGAGATTGGAAAAAAATACTCAAGAGCATCCAGCCAAGATTTGAACTCAAGCTCCCGATATACCAGGTAAGATTTAAATCACCCCATAGCGACCTCAATCCCATAAACCATCAAATACAATAATTATATTAACACCTCAGATCATCAGACCACCATTGTAGATACTCATGTTTTATTGTAACACTCCCGTATCGACTGAAGCGCTTGGTGGTTGAATTTATCACTAAAATTGGGTCTGCTGTGGACCAGTTATGTTAATATTTCAATAATACAACCACATCCTTTACTAATAATACATCCATTCACCTGTTATTAACCGTTTTGAAACCATCCGATTGAAAAATCTCATATCTAGTTATTTTATACTTATTTTACCCGCCTCGGTGGCGTAGTTGGCTAACGCGCTTGTCGTGTTGAGCTCGAATGCTGAGGACGGGGAGATCGAGGTTCGAATCTCGGTCGGGTGAACTGAGGGCGGTTTTTCCTAAATTGTTTTCCACTCTCCCTCCAAGCAAATGCCGGTTCACTTCCTCTAATTAAAAAACCTTCCCAATTCCTAATCCATTCGAGTAATTAGTACTTAAAGCGTACTACCCGGACGGGTAGTAAGACGCGGTGCTAAATATTATTACTATACTTATTTTGTGCCTATCACCTAAACATGTCAACATAAACGATACGTTTTATCTTATAATAAAGACATTTGCTAAGGACTTGTAAAATTTGTGAAACTAAATAATATATATTGTTGAAAAATGCTCCATCAAATAGCATGAATGAAATAATATATATTGTTGAAAAATGCTCCACCAAATAGCATGAATGAAAT
>CABFOW010004155.1:0-19948 GCA_902141385.1 Timema californicum | reverse complement strand
TCTTCCACATGCCATCGTAATAATACAACAATAATTGACTGAACAAATTTACTTTTAAGATAGTTTCAAGCCCTCTTTGGCTTTTCACTTGAAGGTGTTGACGTGAACGCGCCTTAGTTAGGAAATAATGAGTTGCGTTGCTTTCCAGACCGAAACAAGTAGAACTTCCGTTAGGGTTTTTTAATATCAATGTTATGGTTGTTTTTTAATAGACTCCGTTACAACTGAGGCTATTTAAACCTGAGGTACATTTTATAATGAGCTCCGAATCTCTCATAACTGAAACAAAAATGTTTTGGGCTAACTCCGCTTGAAAAAAAAAGGGTTATTTGATTGATAAAATCTAGCATATAACTCCATATATGAGACTTTTTTTTTCAGTTTATAGCATATTTATGGCATTTACTACAAACTTTTAATTCATTTCTAAAATATTTTTGGATACTAGAAATAAAAACCGTTGTATTTCATATTCAACAAAATAATAATAGTAATGGATAAAGGATGGAAGAGGTCACATAACGATGAGTTACATACCTTGTACTCATCACCATACATTGTTTGGGTAATAAAATATCAAAGCTTACTGTGGGCAAGACGTGCACCGCAAATTTAAGAATATAGAATTGTTCAAACTATCGACTGAAAATCTATATGGGACCAATAGGAAGAGACCATTGGGAAGACCTAGATGCAGGTGGAAAGATAACATTAGAATGGACCTGAAAGAGATTAGGTGTATTGAGATGGAATGGATAGAACTTTTTAAAGATAAATATAAGGTATAATAAGTTGGATGAGATATAGGTAGCTCAAGATAACGTTAAATGAGGGGGACTGGATAGAACTAGCTCAAGATAAGGTGAAATGAGGTGGACTGGATGGAACTTGCTCAAGATAGGGTAAAATTGGGTGGAATGGATGTAACTTGCTCAAGATAGGGTGAAATAAAGTGTACTGGATAGAACTACCTCTAAAGTGACACGTGAATTGCAGCTCGAGATCTTGACCTAACTTAACCTAATTTAATCTAACCACTCTTCAAATTGTTACCTAAACCATAAAACGACCAGAACTGAGGAAGTTTGGATGTTACGAGGGATACATGAGATGATGATAGTTTATTTCTTAAATTTAAGCAGTATGATAGAAGGCGCACTGCTAATTAGGTGGACGCAACTCATACCTCTCTCTCAAGTGAATGGGCCGAAATTCATACATGACTTCAAGATTAGGCCGGAGTTCAATCCTCGGTCCCAGCACAGATTTATCTGATTACCAAACCCTTCCTTCACCTCTAACAAGACATCTTGTGAATGTGGGGAATGCCAGGCCTCCACCGTGGTTCAGATTCCACGTTAAACTGTAGGTCCTTCATTTAATCTCACAATCACCCTACCATTACATATTAGCGTAAGTATGTATAACCCGAACGGGTAGTAAGACGCGGTGCTAATAATAATAATAATAATAATAATAATAATAATAATAATATGGTTAGGCCGCAACACACCTGCACAGCTCTATAGAGTTTAATGTTTTTATACTCTTCTCCCAAGATGGTTGGGGTTTTTTTTCACCGTGTCTTACAACAATTTTTTGCACCAACCATGTAGAGATCTAGGAAATTAGAATGTTTACCAAATGTATCTAAATGTCCATGTAGAAAGTGTATAAAACGCTGTGGGGAAAAACAAACACATTAAAGTACACCTGATTGAGATTCGAACCCCGATCTCTCTGTCATTGGCAGTCCAGTCTTATGCGAGAATTGTATCTACGACTAATGTGAGCCAGCTGGATTGTTTTTTATTCGCATCATGTCTTACTACCCCTTAGAGCTATACGCGTGTGTACTAATTCCACTACTGAGTTCAGGATGAGGAAGGTTTAATCTAGAGGAAGTGTACCCGAATTTGCGTGGAGGCAGAGTGTAAAACTATTTAAGCAAAACGGCCTTCAATACACCCGTCCGGAGTCGGAGCCCGATCTCCCCATCAGCAACAGTCTACCCCATTGATAGAGTAACGCCTTAGACCATGCGGTCACCGAAGCACGTTAATGATGGTGCAAAATCTCTTATCATAATTACCTACGGTCATATAAAGGGTATTTTATAAATCACTTTTTTTTTGCAGACGACATCATAACATTTTACTATATTATAATTATTTTATTTTATTTAATAGGTATTGATAATATCTACCAAACATGGCAACTGTATATCAAGATATGACATTACATATGAATATGTAAAAGTATTTCTAGTAACTTTTCTAATAATTAATTTTGTTCTATAAAGCTTTTACTTATTAAAATTGGACTGTATAAACTCCTGTACTAAGCGGCTCACCGGCTAATGATTTAGAAAAATATAAAAAAAGAATAAACCATAACTGGGCCGACCTTGTTTAACGCCTTACATAACAATTCAAAACAGTACTAAATACATTATAAGTTAGTCAATCCTATATGTTTTTCAAGTTGTCGTTTGTGAGAAAAGATGCTCCATTTGGCAGCTGCAAGACAAACATGGGTATATTTTATTAATGTTATCAAATGCAGCATATATTTGTATATTCTTTAAAAGTTTTTCTCTTATTGCGATCAGATTATAGCTGCAATATAAATTTGTATAAATAGAACGTTACTTTTAATCAGAATAGTGTCAAGAAAGTTGTTCTAAGACTTCTACTATTATTGCAAATTGTTAAGTCTTCAAGGAGCTAGTTTTTAATCTCTTTTGAGTATTTCATGATTTCTAAACAAGGTAGAAAATGAAATTAATCAGATACTGTTGATAGTAGGGAGTAATTTTCATATATAATCAACGCATCCTGTAAACTACTTTGCTGTTGGATTTTACAATGCCAGAGTTCAACATTCCAAAGGGAGAACTTTACTTTTCAGTGCTTGAAAACATCGAAGCAGCCAACCATTAAATTGCAAGAACGGTATAAAACTTGTTTTCAGAACTAAATTCTAGGTTTATGACTTTGTTGTATATTTGTATGAATATAATTTTTTTTAAACATTATGAAGATATAGTCCAGTGGCGTGTTTTGGCGTGTTGACAAGGTAGGCAGAACTTGTTTGAATTCTAAATGGATTTTTTTTTACCAGTCAACAACATTGAGGTAAAGTACTCGCCTCAAGACACAAAGTTCGTGGGTTTAAAACCCAGCTGGGGTCGACTGAATTTTCTTGGGTAATAAAAATCAGTAACACAATTTCCTTCGGTGGGGAATTGAAGCCATCGGTCCCATGTCGATTGTCTCATGGAAAATATGCCTGGAAAGTATGTGGAAATGCCTTTCTCTGCAAAATTGGTAAACCCTTTCACTCTCGCTCATAGAAAATTCTCGTGTATTGATATAATCAGTCGGTTCCGAAAGAGCACGTTAAACACCTCAAATAAATAAATGTATTGTTAAGTAGAACACTTAATTGGCAAGATGATAGTCATAAAGAATGCCCATTTGAAGTATGCAGAACATATAGAAGGTATGATTGATTTAGTGGCGCGTCGTGGAATGTTGCAAGGTAATAATAGTTTGTTAAGAATGTATGTGTTATAAATTATCAGTCTAGCTGGTCCCCATTTGTTAAATAAAATATAGGCTGTATTCAAAATACTTCACATGAAAAAAATTATTCCTGTTGATAGCCAGCTAGTTAGTTTTCCACTGAGAAATGAGGACATATCAACCCTTTTACTCTGTCAACACTCCACGACACGACTCGACATTAGATTGGTCAAATGGGACTTAAGCTGTCACAACATGTCAGAGGTAACATTTTGGCAGGCTTTTGTATACCCTGGCCAGAGATATGAGGTGGAAAAACTCGCATAGATTTTTTCGGGCAAATTGTATAACTATTAGAACAAATCCAAAAAGGAATACAAAAGTTTTCATTTCTCTTTTAGTACCACGTCTTACTACCCGTTCGGGTTATACGCACTTACGCTAATGTGTAATGTTAGGATTATTGTGAGATGAAATGGAGGACCTACAGTTTAACGTGGAATCCAAACCATGGCGGAGGCCTGGCATTCTCCACATTCGCAAGATGTCTTGTCAGAGGTGAAGGAAGGGTTTGGTAATCAGATAAATGTTTGCCGGAAACGAGGATTGAACCCCGGCCGCCCCCACAGAAGTCTGACACCTTACCCCTAGACCGCCAGGTCACCTAAGAGAGTTTATTAATGTCACTACAAGCTACTACAAAAATGGGATGTTAAAACGATGCTACAAAAAGAAATAAGAACTTTTGACGTAGAATCTCGTGAGATAACTGGCTTTGTAAGAAATGCTTAACCAATGGCTCAACTGACACCTCCACCACAGATTCAAACCCGTTACCTTGGACATGACGGGTTGCCCTCTAACACAAGTAACCGATGACTCGATGTTCTAAACAGAACCATTTAAACTTTATATCGGTCCAGATGCCAAGATCAAAGAGGACAAGGAGTTGTGAATTGTCAGCGGCTTCATCCTAGTGTTTACTGACTGATCATAACAATTAGACTAGACCAGTTATTTCGCTCGCTTCCTTCAACGCTGTTATGTCAGTTTTAAACAAACATCTCCAATCCAAGACAGGCCGATTACATTAAGAGCTTTCTCACCAGAAACACTATAATTGTTTATGTTCTAGTAATTCCATAATAGATATTCCAGTTCTCTTCTCACACTAACGTCAGAAATGCTGTAACAATAATATTTAGCACCACGTCTTACTACCCTTTCGGGTTATACGCTTTAGTACTAATTACTCTAATGGATTAGAAATTGGGAAGGTTGAATTAGAGGAAGTGAGCCCGCATTTGCGTGAAGGGAGAGTGGAAAACCATTTAGGAAAAACCACCCTCGGTTCACCCGACCGAGATTAGAACCACGATATCCCCGTCCTCAGCAGTCGAGCTCAACACGACAAGCGCGTTAGCCAACTACGCCACCGAGGTGGGTCAGAAATGCATTAGACCAGACATGTTAGTGCATCAATATTTTAGCCTTACCTTGTGGTTCTATCAACTAAAAATGGCATTGGAAAATTTACTGGAGAAAAAAAAAAGTTCCTCATTAAATTATTGGCAACAGCCCGCCACGATGGAGGAGTTAGCTAACGCATCAGTTTCATGTTGAGCTAGACTGCTAAGGACGGGGAGATAGAGGTTCGAATCTCACTCGGGTGAACTGGGGGTGGTTTTTTTTTCTAAAAAATTCGGGCTAACCTCTTCTCTATTCAACCTTCCCAATTCATGACACATTAGCGTAATTAGTACTTAAGCGTATAACCCAAATGGTTAGTAAGACAAGGTGCTTATTATTTTTATTATTATTATTTTTATTATTATATTGGCAACAACCCACGCCACTGAATGTAGCCTAAACTTTCTAGTCTCTGAAACCCAAATCGTATGCCCTAGATCAGGGGTCTTCAACCCACGGCCCGTGGCAACATTTTTTTATTTCTGGAGAAAAAATTACAAATACAGATATATATATATAGATATATATATATATATTTTACACAAACTATTGAAATAAATACTTAATTCACGTTATTTTATAACGAAAGGTTTATTGCTTTTTGCACAAAGAATTGTATTTCGTTTAAGTACAAATGTACTTTGAACCGTCAAATGATAAATCTAGTAAACAAGACATATCTCGCTACCTCCTGCTATGAAACATTATTATTATTATTATTATTATTATTATTAGCACCGCGTCTTACTGCCTGTTCGGGTTATACGCACTTACGCTAATGTGTAATGGTAGGGTGATTGTGAGATGAAATGGAGGACCTACAGTTTAACGTGGAATCCGAACCACGGTGGAGGCCTGGCATTCCCCACATTCACAAGATGTCTTGTCAGAGGTGAAGGAAGGGTTTGGTAATCAGATAAATCGGTGCCGGGACCAAGGATTGAACCCCGGCCACCAGCACAAAAGTCTGACACCTTACCCCTAGACCGCCAGGTCACCCTGCTATGAAACAACAGAGAACATACTTCACAATGAATCCTAATCCCTGGTGTGAGTATAAGTGTATAAAAAAAAGCTAATACGATTATTTTAATATTTATTTAATCCGAATATTATAGGTACAGTATTGCGGCCCACGAGTCAACAAAATATAGACATTTTGGTCCTTTAGCCCTACGTTATCAGGACTTACACATTCTGGGAACATTGATGTTCAAGTAAGCTTTACAAACTCAAGTATGGGTTGTTGCTAGGACAGGTAATATTTGACGGGACTGTACAGGTAGCTTGTTTCCTACGGACAGTTCCAAACTTAATATTTTAGGCCAACCAAAAAATACATTCACTCATTACATTTTTTTTTGGTCAAATTAATAGAGATATGTGTGGAAACATTTTACTAGTACAGTCTTGTCAAACATTACTTGCCTTGGAAACAACCTTTGGGACATCACTGGCCAAATAGATAGTGAGGGGTGTGAAAATAGTAATCTACTAGTACAGTCTTGCCTGTCATAACTTGCCCTGGAAACAACCTTTGGGACATCACTGGCCAAATAGATAGTGAGGGGTGTGAAAATAGTAATCTACCAGTACAGTCTTGCCTGTCATAACTTGCCCTGGAAACTAAATCTGAGACACGACTGGTCAAAAGCAAAGGGAGGGGAGAGGAAAATAGTTTATTAGTACAGTTCTGGAAGCAACATCCGAAACTCCACGGTGGAAAATATCTCACCTTCGTGAGAAATACATCCAACTTGGAGTCTGCTCTTTCATAGTGATGTGATGATCAAAAAACGCAGTTTTTCCCCCTGGTAAAAAAAAGGGAAGGGGAGTTTTGGGGAGGAGGGGATTGGTAACTATTTTAAAGGAAGTAAATACATTATTTTCCCTCTCGTGTCATTCAAGACTTATATAGAAACATTTCTGAGAAATAGCCAAGTTAAACTCTGAACAATTTGCCAGCGGACAATGGTCCGGCTAACAAAGTGTTTGCTCCGTCTTTTCAGAGTGAATATGAACGAAACACAATACATAGCAAGTAGTGAGGAGGGAGAGGTTATGTGAGGAAGGAATGTCACATTTGTAGCTCAGCTTAGCGTTTTATGAATGAAAAACCTGGGCACGACACTTTTGACACAAAAGGTTCCTGGGGTGTTAAATAATCTTCGATATGAATGGAGAGCCATGTTAAAAAGAAAAAAAGGCGAGCTGTTAAGAAAGCAACAGAGAGGGGGAGGTTTTGAAATGACAACAAAGGTGGTATGTGACGCCCTGGGGTCAGCTTATTTAGGTCTTGTCACAGGACGAAATTAAACTTTGAGGTGGGGCTTGAAGGCGCAGCACCTCGAATATTTAAATCTCTTCATTTAGGCAACTTTTATTTTTTATAACACTCAAGCCATTTTCACTTATAAATGAATGCGCCGAGTTGGGCCTGTGATTGAGTTTCATTTAATTTTCTCAATTATATACTAAAGTTTACATTTGTTTAATTATCTGTCACAACCAACCCGGATCTCACCTGTGCAACTTTTTACAAAGAGAACCAAAATAGTTGTAAATTTTCACCCTTTAACAGAAGTGAAACAAAAATAGTTAATTTTGACATAGCTTTTAGTTTATTTGTGCCTGAAAGTTTAGGCATGATAGACCAATTAATTTTCTGTCAAAGTATATATGACACTTTTTATTTTGATCAACCCTCAAAAATTCAACTGGTACGCTCGCTCGAAAGCTGCAGGTGACTTTTTAACTTATTGCGACAGTTTCTTCATAGTGATGACTTGCATATGTCCTGAAATCTGTGCAGATCTTCTGGTAGTAAAATGGGGCGCACTCTAATTGCGGAATAAAGTATACCTTTTAGCAGGGATTCAATTAAGATGCACTCGAATTGTGGAATAAAGTATACCTGTTAGCAGTCATTCAATTAAGGTGCACTCGAATTGTGGAATAAAGTATACCTGTTAGCAGGAATTCAATTAAGGTGCACTCGAATTGTGGAATAAAGTATACCTTTTAGCAGGCATTCAATTAAGGTGCACTCGAATTGCGGAATAAAGTATACCTGTTAGCAGGCATTCAATTATGGTGCACTCGAATTGCGGAATAAAGTATACCTGTTAGCAGGCATTCAATTAAGATGCACTCGAATTGTGAAATAAAGTATACCTGTTCGCAGGCATTCAATTAATGTGCACTCGAATTGTGAAATAAAGTATACCTGTTCGCAGGCATTCAATTAAGGTGCACTCGAATTGCGGAATAAAGTATACCTGTTAGCCGGTGAACATGAATTAGCTAGTTTTGTTCGGCTTCTCACAGCATACCATCAGAAATAATTGTACGTCTCTGCAGTTTGGTAACCGATACTGTTGACTTTTTATTAAGACTTCACTATCTTGGGCGCATTCCAATACGCCTTGAATCAACCAGACTGATTGAACGAACAAAGGTGCATTTCCTTAATAGCCTAAGGCTGTATGGTTTCATTGCAATAAGCCTCAAATATATCAGGCTGCTAATCAAATAAATTATTTTCCAATTAGCCTGGCTAATTGTAAATTGAGGGTGCCTTTTGCAATAGGCTGGATTTTCCAATTCAATTAAGACATTATATATATAATTCGGAGACCATTGGTTTCATAAAAATATATTTCAAATAATAATTTTTATATTAAAATGCCCTAATTTTTGAAATCATAAGTTATTTCGTATCTCAAAGAGTTGCGGCGATAAGATAAAAATTGGAAGTTTCCCTTACCATAAAAGTTATTTTCATGAGGAAATGAGTACTCCAGGTTGGTTTTAATATTATACAATATATATATACGTATTTTAATCGAGTCGAGTTTAATATAATCTATTTTTCTTTTCTTCTCTAAAAAATACTACCATTAAGTTTAGGGTCGGATATTTTTTTAATCTCTGAGAAATCTTATGAAAACCCCACGACCCAAATTTGGTCCCAATTGGTAAAATAGTTTCGTCTTCAGTCAGAGCTACAGACTGACATTATTAAAAGACAATTACTATTTTTTCTCAACCAGAGAGGTGTGAGAAGATAAAAAAAAACATATATTATTATATTAACCTACAAATTTCATCTCATGGCCAATATGACTAAAAAGTAATCTATATTTATTTATTTAACATATGCACAATTGTGTATACATATTGACACCTAACGATGTATCCTTTGTTCAAGGTCATTCTTAAAATTATTTTCTAAAAATATTTGTTAAATATTTAATAAGTAGCTTACAGCGTCTTGGTAAAACATTTATGTGGTCCGCAGCTAACTCTTCTGCCATTTTTAAACTTTTGTGGGGTAGTCCCTTTAAATAATAAAAAATAGTTTTTTCACTATGATTACACTTCTCACATCCCTAAAGACATTAAATGCAATTAGACTCGGCCACACTGAAAAAATCCTTTCATCAATGTCGTACTTGCTACAGTAGCCCCATGACTTATTTGGTGCTGACTGACATCTGGCGGCTTTGAAAAGCTACCAGACCAAATTATGTATCCCTACGCCGAACCATATGATCTGCAAAAACCTGTGTTTAGCAGCTGTCACTTCTGACAGTCAAAATTTATGTATATACCCAAATGTTGACTGTTAGAAGTCAGCTGTGAACTGTCAGTAAGCACCAAAGAAGCCGTGGGGCTACTGTACACAGACTTGAAAACTGTGGAGAGCCAGGTAACAATCCTTAAAGAGAGATGATGATGTGTCAGGGCGATAAGCTGTACAAACATGTCAAAACCAACAGCAACAAATTTATGGTTTCAAGGACAGACAGCTGTTGACTTGAAGTGAGAAGGGATGAGTTGTCTGCTCTACTCTGACCAGGCGGTTTTGTTTCGGTTATTGCAGGGGTTGTATCAGATATATTTTTTCAAAATTAAGGGGCAAGATATGAAGCACCTTAGCTCGCATCATTTTTCACGAGTTTCAGATTGAATATTAATGTGAATAAAGTACCATTATAAAGTTAAAAGTGGTCGGCATTAATTGATTTACTTCCCCCATTTATTACACACGTTTAAGTATACAAAATATTTAATTGAATATTGCATTTATTTGGCAATTTTTTACGCAATTAATAAAAGGTTAATTGAAATAATATTTATTTCAGTAAATGAACCTCCTCAAGTACTTATAACATTCCAAATATCAAATCTTTGCATCATTTGGTTTCATTTAAAAAATGTTGCATTAGATGCCAAAATTTCACACTTTGAGTAAACACTGTGCTTAAAATATACATTTATTTTATATTTAATACAATGATCCAAGTTTGTTTTAAGAATACCTACTAATATATAATATATATATGATTATATTATTAATTTTTGAGAAAGAAAAGCATATACGATGAAAAGCACCCCCTTAATATATTTTAGGGCAATCTTTTTTCTTTTTTTAAAAAAACCTTAATGACTAAACCACAAACTATGGAGAAAATGTATAATCTGTAACCAGCCCAAAAATAAAATTATTATTCTGTGTACAGCTACAAGCAAAGTTGTTCCCTCAACACCCAAAACCCCTCACACACACACACACACACACTTGTCCATTTAATTTCCCCTTAGCATGTAACAAATTTAGGATGTGGCTTAAATTTGGAAGATAGATTTAAAGGCTCTTCGAATCAGTTTTTATTAATGGATAGTTAATAACAAATAGTGTATAGCTAATATTGCACAATAAAGATTGTTCGGAAACGGACTTATAGCTTGTTTGAACCAAAAGTAATAAAAAAAAAATCCCTATACACTTACATTCAGCAAACTATGCTATACTCCATTCACGGTAGGAATTACTCTCTGAAAGGTCTTTTTTCCTACCAATATCCTACTATATAATATATTTCTGGTAGGGAAAAAGACCTTTCAGAAATCAATTCCTACCGTGAACAGACTTTAGTACCATAAAGTTGTGTCCTATGCTTGGGTATACAGCGTCGTGATAGCAAAGCTGTTTAACCTTGCGAATACAACAGGTTGCATAAGAGCTAGGCGCAAGGCACTACACACCTGAACATCATAGAACGCGGCAGCAGAATATACCACAATAATAGTAAACAACACACCAGTCCATCTAGAAATGTGAATACGTTCTGAGGGTCATCATTTACGGTCCTGCATCACAGAAAGTGCCTGCCATTATTACATGTGCAGTGTCGCGTGCCTAGCTCATATGCAACTTGTTATGCACGCATGATTGAACAGCTTTGCTCTCCCGGTGCTGTACGACGAAACTTTGAACACAATTTATTGGTATTAGCATAGTTCTCCGTGTTTTAGTGTATTGGGATTTTGTATTACTGTTTGTTCAAATGAGCTATATGTGAAGCTTAGGCTATGAGTTTCCGAACATCTGTATAATAAACAATTACATACCCATTCAATATGAAACTTATTGGTGACCTGGTGGTCTAGGGGTGTACGGTGTCAGACTTCTGTGCTGGCGGCCGGGGTTCAATCCTCGGTCCTGGCACAGATTTATCTGATTACCAAACCCTTCCTTCACCTCTGACAAGACATCTTGTGAATGTGGGGAGTGCCAGGCCTCCACCGTGGTTCGGATTCCACGTTAAACTGTAGGTCCTCCATTTCATCTCACAATCACCCTACCATTACACATCAGCGTAAGTGCGTATAACCCGAACGGATAGTAAGACGTGGTGCTAATAATAATAATATGAAACTTAGCAATAAAAAAAAATCTTATTTGAGTGGATTGTTTCCTATTCATAGAATTGGGTTTAAACTCTTGGTTCTAGTAGATTAGAACATTAAAAATACATATTTTGAGGGTTCACCCAATAAAAAGGTAGATAAAATTTTATATTTACAAACACAAAATTAAAATAATTTAAGTGGTGTCAATAATATTTAAATAAAATAAGATTCTTTCTTTGGTTATGATTTTACTCAGTAGTTTGCTATTGGTTTTCAGCAGCTCTCAACATTTATCTTTCCTGGGCCAATTTTATTTCACATCTTTGTACCATCTTCTACCATCATCATCCGTTATCTCCTTCATTTACTCAAGTCTTGGTCTCTCTCTTGAATTTACCATTTCCACATCTCCTTCTATGATTATCTACGTCTATCCTGTATCAGTATATACTTTACCGTGTTAACTCATGCTATAAATATCAATTCAGAATAAAAAAAATAATATTTTCCCTTTGTTTTTAATCATGTATACAATTGTAGTCATTGACAGTAGAATCAAGAAACATTCGTTAGAAACAGTGCAGAGGAAGCTTTGCAAAAAAAAAAAAATTGTATCAAACTATTTTATATTCGAAATAAATTAAATATTTATCCAGTAGAAACTTAGAATTTAATTTTATTCACATGGTGAACTCAACAGTTATTTAATATCTTCAAAGGTTGTCCTGGAATTTAATTACGAAATTTTCTCTTAATTTAAAGAGTCAATCATCTAATGTAACTTAGATCTTTATGCATGACCTTTATTCAAGAACTGTTGATATAATAATGTGATTAAAATTAAATTCCATGTTTGTACTAGAGAAATATTTATTTTAGACTAAAAAAAAAGTTATTTAGATACTACAAAAATAATGACCTATTCTCTTGTCTATAATCCCAACCAGAAGGCATTTTAAAAGCTTTGTACACTGGCTTTGGCTGGAGTCTAGTTTTTATCTCGAATTCTAATTGGTTTGTATGTCTCAATTCATGTTATTAAATTTGTATTTTATTTGTGACCTATTTTCATAAGATAAAACTATTAGCAACCCCCACTCATTTATGGTTAATTTCAGTTGAGAGTTTTAAAACTCTGCCCTCACTTTTTGACCAGCTTTAGATTGAATGGGTGACCTGGCGGTCTAGGGGTAAGGTGTCAGACTTCTATGCTGGCGGCCGGGGTTCAATCCTCGGTCCCGGCAAAGATTTATCTGATTACCAAACCCTTCCTCCACCTCTGACAATACATCTTGTGAATGTGGGGAATGCCAGGCCTCCACCGTGGTTCGGATTCCACGTTAAACTGAAGGTCTTTCATTTCATCTCACAATCACCCTACCATTACACATTAGCGTAAGTGCGTATAACCCGAACGGGTAGTAAGACGCGGTGCTAATAATAATAATAATAATAATAATAATAATAATAGATTGAATGAGAAATAGAAATGTTGAACATCATTTTTTGCAAAAGATATTGTTAAAATGCACCATATCTTAAAATCTGTAGGTTATGATAAAGTCCATGTATAGATCGAAGAAAGTTACAGCTAACCCATATTCACTACACATAATGTTTCGGTTGTAAACGTTATAATTGAAAGTGATGTATGTCAACTTTACACGAATTATGTTTAACCCATTATTAGCTTTGCACTATGTATGAATCTAAAACTAGCCTTGCACTCGTTAATATTCCAATAAGAGTAATAACAAGGTTAAACCTACGTTTATCCTTAGTTTTCTAAAAATAGATCCTAATATAAAAAACAACTATTTGCTCTAATATGACATTCCTAACCAAGGCCATATTGTCTTTTCAATATTAGCGGAATAAAAGTTTAAAATGGAATATAAAATATTTTTTTCTAGAAAAAAAAGAGAGGAATATGTCATTATTTTTTTTAATCTCTCAAGTTGTTTTTGACATGTAATCGATCCTTTGCTGAGAAAAACTTTATTTAACTGCTTCAAAACGTATTATATCTATTTCTATGAATCTATATGCCATTGGATGTGATCCACAGCTATCACTTTTGACAGATGGTGTCAATTTCGAAAGCAGGAAACTAGATAGAAGGAATTCTTTTCAATTTTGGTTAATCCAATCATTTTTTAGACTTTATAAAAATCTCTTCAAAGCGCAGAGTATAAACTCTAGAGGAAAAAAACTTTAGTAAAATACTTTTTTTTTCTGTCGGAAATGATTACATTTTACTAAATTATTAAAACTATTTTATATCATTGATAATATTTATAAATTGTGACAGCTGCATATGATTTGACTCGAATTGATACATGAAAGTAGATCTGGTATATTTTCTAGCTGTCCCCTTATATGAAAATTGGACTGTAACAAACCAATGTATTTAAATAACTTAAATCACGTAAATCCAAATTGACAAGACTGTTTGTTAGGTAACCCAGCCATAAATACATTCCAAAATGAATTTTATGTACCAGCCCGACAGATATATATTTTTTTAAATTTAAATTTTTCCAAAATGTAACTAACGATTTTGCTAAAAATTTAGTTCTGGTCTTTTTTTTTAAGATAAATCTTTTGATGTAACTTTACTGACGACTGGTTTTTTTAAACTATTTTTTTAATGCTATTGTAAAGTTGTGCTTTTTTTTTCTCGCGAAGTCCCACGTTGTCGAAGCCAAATTGTAAGGTTCGTTATATACTTATGGGGTGTCTGGGTTGGAATCCCTTCGATGTCAAATCAAGTTGTAGGAGAAGGTTTTCTCGAGAAGTTGTTTCTATGTGTTGTAGTCGACTCTCTCTCTCTCGTCGTGGAGTCTCTTTTTATAATGATAAGAGTCCGGTTTTAATGCTATTTATATGTGAAGAATTTGTTATTTCGTAGAAACTTGTTTTTTATTAGTTTAAAAGCAATTTATCCTGGAATAATTATGTATAAATATGATTACTAGGCTAGATAGCTCAACGCGTCGTGGACTGGATTTTACTTTTGAGATTAGTTTAGTGCGACCGTTTCTCAGTAATCCTGTGGACAGAATGAAAATAGGAACCTTCTTTTCGGGTATATGTTTCGAAAAAAAAAATCATTCAAGAAGCTTCATTTTTTCGTTCTTTCTTTCTTTCTTTCTTTCTTCCTTCAATTTGCACCATGTTTTATTTGTTCCAGAACGGAGGGAGAGAGTGTGTTATCGAAGCAATGTTTTACAAGTATTTGTAATAAGGGTGGGGGTGGGGGACTCTGAACAAAAGAGTTTGGTTGTAAATAACATAAAGAATAAATTAATGTTCATCTAGGCTATTGAGAAGATTTCCTGACACATGTGGATACATTCAGTTTTATGTTTTGAAATTATTCATTAATTTGAAATATATTAAGGGTTGAAACTTTTGATCAAAATTATTATTAAATGAAAATCCATTTCAATATACAATATCAATTATGGTCAATATATATATATATATATTCCTGAGGAAAAAAATATTTACGATAAATTGAAATATGCAATATTAAAGAGTAAGTATGAATGTGTCGTAGGATTTATTTTCTCGATAAAATGTAACCTTCGTTTACCTTGATAGGTAGACAATTTACCTAGCATGGATCAAATATGGCGCAGCTATTAAGATAGTTCCAAGATAAGAATGTGACTTTCAAAATAATATGATTACCATATCTGGATTCTGCAAAAAGAGTATATTTTTAAAAATGAATACAGGAGTATTAAGAGACTTATTTTTCGATCATTTATGTAAATTACATTTACTTGAGTGCAAATATAAATTTTTCTTCTCCTTTAATGTTCAATTCACAGATTGGTAGGCAGTTGGCATCCACAATATAAAGGCTGTGTGGGGGAGGGGGAGGGAGTACGCTAATTAGTTTTACTATACCTTTAGCTAATGAAAGTTTCCATACGTATATATGAACACCCGCACCCTTAGCCCCAGCCCTTTCTACGTCCTTGCACATAATCTAGTCACAAAATATATCAGATAGTGTTTTTTTTTTGTCATTTCAAAAATAGTAAAGTCGGATTCGATAAGTGTAAAGTAAGAAGAGTACATGTGACCTGGTAGTCTAGGGGGTAAGGTGTCAGACTTCTGTGCTGGCGGCCGGGGTTCAATCCTCAGTCCCGGCACAGATTTATCTGATTACTAAATCCTTCCTTCACCTCTGACAAGACATCTTGTGAATGTGGGGAATTCCAGGCCTCCACCGTGGTTCGGACTCCACGTTAAACTGTAGGTCCTTCATTTCATCTCACAATCACCCTACCATTACACATTAGCGTAAGTGCTTATAACCCGAACGGGTAGTAAGATGCTGTGCTAATAATAATAAGAAGAGTACGTTGTTTAACTGGCTCAAAAAAAGAGTATGTGTACTCTTAAAAGGGTACAGTTGGTATCCCCACCTTCAAAAGTAAACAAAGTATACCAAAAAAAGTAGGTCAAATTATCAGTCGTTTGAAATCGAACCTTCCCCAGTTAAATGAGAAAAGGAAACGTGTATATTAAATCACCAGACGCTGATGTTTTCTTTGTGTGTTGATATACATGTCTGTCTGTTGATGCAATGGCTGAACTGGGTCAAGAGCGTGTCAACAGATAAGTAAGGGAACACTCTCCTGGGAGGTCACTCTTCGATCTCTTCTGACCCCTATCACCGACATGTCGAGGGGAAGAGATACCTTCGTTTCTAATCAAATATAGAGCCCCCGATCTTGATGGAGATAACAAAGTTGTTTTTTCATTGCGTTATTTTTTTTTATCGCCATGCCTTACTATCTGTTCAGGCTATATGCATAATATATAATAATTATTACTTTAATGGACTAGATAATGAATGGGAAAGGAAGCATTTCAGACGTAATATACCTGCACAATCTACCTTTGGAGGGAATTTGTTCTGAAAGATAGCAGCGCACACTCAACCTTTGGAGGGAGTTTGTTCTGCAAGGTAGCAGTTTACACTCAACCTTTGGAAGGAATTTGTTCTGCAAGGTAGCAGTTTACACTCAACCTTTGGAGGGAGTTTGTTCTGCAAGGTAGCAGTGCACACTCAACCTTTGGAGGGAGTTTGTTCTGCAAGGTAGCAGTGCACACTCAACCTTTGGAGGGAATTTGTTCTGCAAGGTAGCAGTGACCAATCCACATAGGGAGGGGAAACATAGTGAGAGATATTAGTGCCCAATCCACATTGGGAGGGGAAACATAGTGAGATATATTAGTGCCCAATCCACATTGGGAGGGGAAACATAGTGAGAGATATTAGTGCCCAATCCACATTGGGAGGGGAAACATAGTGAGAGATATTAGTGCCCAACCCGCATTGGGAGGGGAAGCATAGTGAGAAATATTAGTGCCCAACCCGCATTGGGAGGGGAAACATAGCGAGATATATTAGTGCCCAATCCACATTGGGAGGGGAAGCCTAGCAAAAGGTAGCAGTGCCCGATTCACTTACGCCTGGAGAATGTATGTGCAGTGGCGTTAAAAGAAAAGCTTAGTTTTGATTAAGAGGGATAAATTTACTACTACAGTACCCATAAAGCCACGAGACAACACTGGTAATTATTATTTTATCACCCCCCTCAGTGGCGTAGTTGGCTAACGTGCTAGTCATGTTGAACAAGACTGCCGAGGACAGGGAGATCGAGGTTCTAATATAGGTCGGGTGAACTGGGGGTTCTTAAATGGTTATCCACTCTCCCTTCATTCAAGTGCGGGATCACTTCCTCTATAATCAACCTTCATAATTCTTAATCAATTAGCGTAATTAGTACTTAAGCGTATAACCCGAACGGTTAATAAGATGCGGTGCTAAAATAATAATAATAATAATTTACTATTATTATTTGAAGTATTTAACAAGCACTTTATGAAATGGTTGATGATATTAACAGGTGACCTGGTGGTCTAGGGGTAAGGTGTCAGATTTCTGTGCTGGCGGTCCGGGGTTCAATCCTCGGTCCCGGCACAGATTTATCTGATTACCTAACCCTTCCTTCACCTCTGACAATACATCTTGTGAATTTGGGGAGTGCCAGGCCTCCACCGTGGTTCGGATCCCACGTTTAAACTGTAGGTCCTCCATTTCATCTCACAATCACCCTACCATTACACATTAGCGTTAAGTGCGTACAACCCGAACGGGTATTAAGACGCGGTGCTAATAACAATAATATTAATAATGATAATGATATTATTAACACACGAATTATAAACTAACTTAAAAACTAGAACAGATAAAACACACAACTTTGACTTTCAGCTTAATAGGCAGACAATTTATTAACGGATTTAAGGTGGGAATGTAGACAACACTAGAAAAGGCATTGTCTTTGCAGTTTTTGTATCAAAACCTTTTTTTTGGCCAAAACAAATATAATAATTCTTCAGCACATTCACAGAGTTTAATTTTATTCACATGGTGATATAGACCTATACAGTTGCTTAATATCTGTCATGAGTATAGCAACATTAAATGACAAACTTTTTAAATAAGATAAAAAGTTGTCATTGAATTCCGGGACATTTTTGAAATACATCCAATATTATTTTTTTAGATCAGCAGGTGAAGAAAATTAAAGTCTTACGTTTCTACTAGAGATATATTTGATTTGTTTTGACCAAATATATGTTTTGATACAAAAACTGCAAAGCACACTGCTTTTATCGCGTCCCCTAGGTCTATACCCCGACATTAAGTTGTCGGACTAAACTGATCACTATATTTTTAAGTTAAGGACTAATTGAAGTTCCTAGGGTTGCCTGGGAGAGATATTTTTAGTTTAATGACTGTACGAGGAAGGAAACCTTAAAGTTAGTTACCTTAACCCCTTACAAGCCAAATTAATAAGGCAAAGGTTCTCAAAGGGTGGTGCGCAGAGCTTCTCAAGGTGGTACGCAAGCAGATACGACAATACTAACAATTTCCCCTCAATTTGAGGAACCTATTTGTGAATGACAACGCTATTGGCTCGTCTACAACCATTACACCCGCTAGTCAGACTTGCAACTACACAATCACAAGCATACTCTTAATTGCGCGTTCACTTAATACGAAATAGCCTATCTACGATGAAAAGTCGTAAGACGTAATTTCAACCAATAGGAATTAAGACAAATTATCCACTGAATAAAATAATAAATATTACAGGCTTCTAATCATAAATGGCGCTTCGTTAAAAATAATAATCTCAAATAACAAACTAGCCTTAGATAGTCCTTATACCAATGTTGTGGTGACAGTAAAAATAAATTTCATAATAAACTAAATCTTGACTCAAAGTTGTGCTTAAAATTAAGTACAACTGAACGCCACATCTCCTTGCTTGTTTCAAGCAGCATACGGCATCATCCTTATCATTAAATTTTTAAACTAGAATAGTGTAACACTTTTTTATAAATAAATAATAGATTCTCTCAAAAAGAATTGTAATTTCTTACTGCTTTATCATTCCAATACATAGCTCAATAAAAATAAAGTTTGTAATAGTTCAGTGGTATGCGACTGATCCGTGCTATACATGAGTGATACGCGAAGAAAAAAAAAGTTTGAGAACCACTGAACTAAGGTATATTTTAAGTAATATTATTTTACACATTCAATTTTTTTAAATTGTTAACATAATTTGAAAATTATTTTTTTATATGCAGCTATTTGGTTACATCGAGCATTGGTATTTCTTAAATATATAAAATAATATAAAAAATAAAAACAACGTAGCCATATGTCTACATCGGGCTGGAGAGGGCAAAACCCTGCGTTACCCATTGCATATTTGCTTCCAGCACAGTTTTTAATTAATCAAAAGATATTAAGAAAATTATAATCATTCCGGCTTTGAGGTTCACGTGTGCATGGATGCTACTCATTTTTAAAATTTCAGACCAATAGGTGTGGTAGATATCACGCAATGCTAATGACAAACAAACAAACTATTGATTATATAATAAAATAGAACATTTATATGGTTCATGGTAGTCTCTACCAAATTAACTTATTTTTTAGTTCAATGTTGATTTGAAATAAACCAATGTTCCTTAACATCATGGGTTTATTATTATTAGTTTATTCTATGCCTTTTTTTTCTTTCTACCCGCCCGGGTAGTTCGCATAGTTAAATTCTCCTGGAAAAGGTGACCCGGCGGTCTAGGGGTAAGGTGTCAGACTTCTATGCTGGCGGCCGGGGTTCAATCCCCGGTCCCGGCATAAATTT
>CABFOW010004154.1:40203-60844 GCA_902141385.1 Timema californicum | reverse complement strand
TGAGAAAGCTCGACACCGTCACTTATTTCGGCTTCGCGGACTTTACCACCACCGTGGGCGATACTGTCATAGTCTTCATGCCAAACACCAAGAGCGCGCTGGAATCGAGGCCAGTGACAACCATCGCTGGCACGGCGACCTTGGGCAATCAGCCGGTGTCCGTCGTGACGACAGTAAAGACTTTCATGTCGCACACCCCAGGGATGGTGACAAGGACCGTGACGGGACATTCCCTCAGCATGCAGACGGCCATCCCCACCATGGTGGTCCTTCCAGAGACCCCGACCACGACCTCTAGACATCACAAGGCTCTGGACAACTCGTCCATTTACGTGGTGGACGCTGTAGCTCCACAAGCAGAGACGACCACAAAGCAAGAAGAGACTGAATCTTTGGTGACTACGCCAAAAGAAAATGAGATAGAGGTTGTAACGGATTCACAAATGAGTTTCGAGCAAACATCCTCTTTCCTCGCCCAAGAGCAGGAGTCATTCCAGAGTATCTCCCCTGAGGTAATAGTTACGTCAGAGTATGAAATAGAACCTTCGTCTGTAATGCTGGACATTTCTAGCAGTATTCAGTCGTCTGAGGTTACTTCAAACCTTGTGTCTCCAAGTATCGAACCAGAGACTAGCACTCCCATCTTAGAAAGCTTTACACCCCAACCTACAGAGCCCCTTTGGACTTTTGCTACGACAAGGACGCAAACCATACCCCACGGGGACAACCCCTATCCTGAAGGACTTATTAAAGCTATTGCAGGCACACGAGCTCTAGATGGGACGACGACTCTTTTCACCTCTTTAATTTACGGCACCTTTTCGGCGGGAGAATACGCTCAGGTGATCCACTCCACGTCTAGTGTGTTCTTCTTTGTGGATGAGACTAAAGTCCCGACAACAAATAATATACAACCAACTGCAGTATTAAACGCTCCTTCCATCACAACATCAGTAGATGTAACCACAGAGCCAACGACTGAAGGCGTTCCTGAAACGACCACAGACATCGTGACAACTCCTCAGATGACCACAGAGGAAGATGGAATAAAGACAACAGAAGATGACGGATCTCTTAGTACGCTTCCAATAGAAGCAACCACATTGGAGATTGATAGCGAACTGACTAATGAAGTAGAGACAGGTGGAAAAAACAATGTTGAGATAAAAGATAACATCGTAGTTCCTGATAAAGATGATAATGATACCACACAAGCCGAAGAATTTACTAAAAGCGATGTATTTTCAACAGAAAGCTTATCACAGGTTTCTACCGATACAGGATTTGTGACGCAGCTAATTCCAACTAAAGTTTTCAAAACTTTCACCTACCTCACGACCTTTTTCATACCGGTTGGCCCATCATCGACGACCAATTCGATCAGATCTCGCGAAGTCGTAAGTGAAGAGATCAGTTTTGTGACTAAATTAATCCAGCCAAGTGTTGAAGTAAGCGTTGAGGTTTCAACCCCATTAACGTTAGGTCAAACACCCAGTGTGACGTTCACGAAAGAGGACTTGCAAACTACGACACCAGATGGTACCATGGTTGAATTGGCCGGCAAGGATTTAGATGTCAACACTATGGAAACACCGAAACTTCCAACCCGAGAAACAACACGAATGGAACAGTCCACTACAGAAGGGGCGACAGTAATAAAATCCCTACCGATGCCCACTACCACCCCTAGAGAGACAGACCAAGACATTACGACCGAGAACGAGGAAGATGAAATAGATTTGATATTCAAAACGGTATACACGACGTTCACGTATCTGACAACTTTCTTCCACGAGACAACGACCAGCGTCTCAAGCCGAGAGGAGGTTGTCACCAACGTTGTCACTTCCACCCTTGATAGAAACTTCATTCTTCAAGCCTCCGACCCAGCAGTGGCTGGCTTGTTCGATAGAGACGACAGTCTCCTAGTCTCGCCCCAACCAGGAGTTCAACCCACAAGTGTTGGTGTGGGAAGGCCCACAACCAATTATTTCCCAATTCTTGGCGATAATTTAGACCAAAATTTATTCTCTTCTGTCGTCGACAATGTGGATGTTGAGAAAGAACTGGCAATAGCGACTCCGACGTTAGATGCGTCTGAAAATGAGGATGGAGTTTCCATGAGGACGTTTTACAAGACCTATACTTACTTCACGACAATTCTAGTAGATGGTGAGACCAGTGTGACAACCAGAACAGAAGTCTACAGTTAACTCTATAACCCCCACGAACCTATTAATAACCCCAACAACAACCTCAGTTAAACCTACTAGGACAGTTACCTTGGACACAACCGAGTTATTAGACCAAGTGGAATCCCCACAATCTCATGTACCAAACATTGCCCAGCCGTCTCAAGAGTATACTCCACTAAGATCTTTGGCGTTAAAATCAACGCCACGATACGCTTACAACAGCACGATATCAAGAAAGCGACCCTCAACAAGCGCTGAAAGCACCAAACAAATCTCGGTCAATACACCAATAGTGACGAGCAGTTATCTCGAAGATGACGAGGACAATAACATATTTTCAGGAAATACTCTCAAGCTAGAAAAGGAATACGCCTATAGCACAATTTCTCGGGCAAATCCAGATGGGCATAAAGACGTTACCCCAAATCAGATCACGACATCCAAGTCTCCAATATCAAATTCGGATGGGCATAAAGACGTTACCCCAAATCAGATCACGACATCCAAGTCTCCAATAATATCTAGAGGTGTGGATGAGAGTCTATCGTCTACAGTGTCTGAGGAGCCTATTGTGAGTATGGTAACAGATGTGACAAGCAGCAGTTCTGGTGGTGGCCTCATGCTCATGCTGGACGATAAAACCTCTCCGTTAGACGATCAAATCAGTTCGGAGAGCAACACCGAGGAGATCCAGCCTTCCGCCACGCTCTTACTTCAAACTTACTTCACTACTTACACCTATTTCACCACTTTGTACAAGGGTTCCAGTTCAAGTGACGTGATCAGCAGACTAGACACGGTCACGAATATAGTGACGGAAACTTTGACCCCCCAGAGCACGGCCGCTCCTGCGGAGGCGGGGGATCCTTCACTCCCCGTCACGTACTTTACCACATACACTTACTGGACCACTCTTTACAAGGACGGCACGTCTACCGTGACAACACGAGAGGAGACCGTGTCTAACATTGTCACTCCCACCGTCACATCCGGAGACACCACTGTGAGTGTCATAGAGGCAACGCCAACAACTATTTTGACAGAAATATTGCCGACCGTCTCTACAAGTGAGCTTGGCCTCGTCCNCATAGAGGCAACGCCAACAACTATTTTGACAGAAATATTGCCGACCGTCTCTACAAGTGAGCTTGGCCTCGTCCCCACTGAAACTATACAAACCACACCCTCACAAACGGGTGTGGAAGTTGCCCTTGTTCCAGAGAATGTAACCAAGTCGGCGGGAACCGGATATGAGCCGGATACATACTTTACCACATACACTTATTTCACGACATCCTACATTGGTGATAGTACCGTGGTCAACAGTCGTCTGGAGATTACTAGTAGCGTTGTGAATAAAACTGTCGGGGAGAGCGACATCCAAACCGGAAGAAATGTGGCAGGCGCAACCCCGATCCAACAGTTGGTCGCAGGCGGCGATGTTAAGACAAGTACAGTGGGTGAACAAGTTGAAACCTCTACAACCCTCCTTCCGACTGGACTACTTTCGACCATTGTAACAAGTCAGGTAAACAATGGAACATCAACTCTATTCTCAACAGATGTGTTTGGTACATACATAGATGGTTTTTACGCAAAGATTCTGGAGAGTACTACTTCTGTCGTTAAACCCACACTTGCGCCCTCTCCAGTCCACGAAATTTCTCTTCAACCCACAGGTGTTGTTTCCTTGAACGAAGGTCGCATCATAGACGCTGATGGCGTGAGCACGACGTTTTTTACAACAAAAGCGGTAGGGACGTATATAGACCAACTGTATGCTCAGGTTATTGAAAGTTCATCATCAATAAAAGTGGACCCCGAGAAACAAACATTAGTCGCATTGTCTTCTTCAGAGGGAGTCAAACCGTTTAA
The DNA here is from genome assembly GCA_902141385.1 of Timema californicum. NCBI lineage: Eukaryota > Metazoa > Arthropoda > Insecta > Phasmatodea > Timematidae > Timema > Timema californicum. The sequence goes on along the minus strand of CABFOW010004154.1, from coordinate 56,774 downwards.
AACGGGTCTAGTCCGGCTGATTGAAGGGTCCATCGTGAAAGACCACACGACGACATTCTACGAATCCAAAGTTGTGGGTACAATCATAGAAGGTAGGTACGCACAAATTATTGAAAGTACGTCAAGCTTCAAACTGGACATGACTTCAACACCTATTCTTGTAAGTGAAATATCAACAACGTCGACCAAGGGTCTCGAACAAGCTATCAAAGCCACAGGATCTCTAACAACACCTCCATCTTCGGTGGTTATCGAAAGTTCGATAAGCGATGGCGATAAAATTAAAGAAGAATCTGAAAAAAAAGAAGATGAAGGTGACGAAGAAGATAATGATGAAGGAGACGAAGATGAAGACGATGAGAACGAATCTGGTGGAAGTGGACGTAAGAAATCGCGTCTCACTTTCTCAACTCGTAAAAATACATTTACTCCCGTTATCAGACCTTTTGCTGGAATATCACGAAACCGTCCAGCGTTCAACCCACGCAAAAAGACCGCTGTCGCCAGCAGTGCCACCACTATCACCCGGACAACTCTGACACCGACCATCACTGCATCACCAGCAGCCAAGACGAGCGATAGAAACTTGGGAGGTTCGTCAAGAGGAAGGTTCCAGAACAATCGCAGGCAGTCCTCCGCGCAGTATAACAGCGGTGCGAATGAGATTCAACCAACCTCATCAAGCTCGAGAAGATTCTCGCGCATACGAGGAAGTTCGAGTCCTGGCGGAACCTTTTCTTCATCGTCATCATACCCTGGAGGAGGACGAGGACGATCTAGTTCTGGTCGTATATACGCGACATCCTCACTAGGTCCAGCTGGATCATCACGTCGGGGTGGAATACAAAGGAGTTCAACCGGACGAGGCATAGCTTCTTCCAGCGCATATCCTGGGTCTAGTAACAGATTCAGAATTCGTCCTACCCTTTCTTCTGGTCTTGGTAGGGTTGCGACCTCTGTACCTTCCACAACCCCATTTTCAGACGATACAGTGGGTCCTGATAACGATATCACCACTAGTGTTACTGAGGAGACGGACCATTACACGGATGACGAACAAGAAACCCCAACACAACCCATATCTACTACCACAGAATCGTTTAGAAGGAGTACCAACCCATTATTGAGACTGAGGCGGCCTCCAACGCTTCGCACTCAGCAATCATCAAGCACTACTCCTAAACCTCAGACTACGTCTCCGAGAAGAAACCCTCTACTGCGCAGGCCAGGAAGTGATTCTGGTAGTCGAACAACTGCCACGACTACAACTGCAGCTCCTAGAACTACTCGTCCCCGGCCCAACAGTAACTTCAACAATAGATTTAAACAAGTCAGTTATAATAGACCAAGACCAGCCAATAGCTTGTTCCCGCCCAGAGGATTGGTAAGAAAGCCAGGTCAAGAAGAAGAGAATGCGGAGGAAGGGGATAAGGAGGAACACGAGGAGGAAGAAGAAAACACACAGGATGGAGGAGAAGAAGTTGGAGAAGAGTTTGAAGAAGACATTGGTGACAATGACTATGAAGGGTCTGAGAAAACTGAGTCAAAAACAACGTCTACAAATATTAATAGAAGATCAGGAAAATCTTACACGCCGGTCCAAATTCGCTCTTTTGTTGGTTTTAATAGAAGACCGCGTGTCAAGAGACAGACAGATTATGGTTCAAGAAGGGACGTAGGAACTTCTAGAACGTATTCCAATAGATTCAAGAGACCTGGTACTAAGCCTACAAATGCTCAGGAAAGAAGTGACAAAATAGAAGAACCTGAACCAGTATCCGAAGCTCCAAAAAGTAAACCTTCGGGAAGTAGGTTCACGCCCAGATTACGTAGTCAGGCACAGCCAGTGCAAAGAATACGTCCTTCAACGGCATCATCAAACACAGGGCGGTCTCAGTTTACTCTTAGAGATAAAGATACGTCAACAAGTACTCGCTCGAATTTCAAACGTCCAGCTACTTCAAGTACAGCACGTCGACGACCCACAAGACCAGAAACTACGACTTCAGCTCAAAGGCCTAAGCCACCAAGACTAAGGGCGCAACAAAACACTCAGCAAACTGACACTACATATTCACGGGCGAATACACGAAGTAGAAATACTAACCCGGCGAGAAGTAGAAGTTCTTCGAGAACACGTTACCGCTCAGGAGAGACTACAGACTTCGACACGTACACTTACTCCCAAACTAGTTTTGATGGTACCATCACAATTACCCACCGCATACCGACTGAAGTAACGATTCCGGTGGTGAATGGCAAGGTGACCGAGTATAGAAACGTGATAACGGCGAGTCCCAGCACCGAGGTATTAGGTCCACACCAGTACACTGCAACGACAGGTAAAGATGGAAACCCCGTATATTTGTTGACGAGTGAAATGACAGGTACCTTACCTAACGGAGCAACAGAAATCACGCAGTTCATCCTACACGATACGTTAACGACAAGCGTCATTTTCACTCCAACTGTTATCAGAGGCCGCAAGACTTCTTTCTCCCATGTGGTCCCCAGTACGGTATACAATGTAGAGCAGTTGGTCAGCACCATTCAACCTCAGATCGCCGCAAACGCGCCACTTGCGAATATACTCTTGTCTCAATTATTGTTAGGTAATCTCGGTGCACAGCCTAACATTAATTCTTTGCTTGCACTCAACAATAATAACAATAATAACAATGGCCCTCCCCCTACACCGACTACAGAGTACAAAACTCGAACCACAACTTACGTCACCACTGTGACAAAAGGTACTTCTACGGTCATACCCTTGACATTCCGTGGAAAAGAGATACTGACCACTATTGTGGATAGCTCTTCGGAAGTGATTACGGCAACAGAATTCATCACCGACACCATCGTCGTCACCCCGACTGCAGCTCTTGGAGCTGGCAACAACCAACTGAACTCGCTCCTTTTACCAGCTTTGTTACAAGCACAACTGCTGGGCCAATCACAGGCTCAGACCACAGCCAACCCATTCCTAGGTCTACAACAGCAGTTCTTGAACCCAGAACCACAGAAATTGGTTCAGAACGATGAACCATTATTGGTTGATGACGACCAAAGGAGACCCTCAAATCCTAGATCTCGTCAAAGACCTTCAGAAGAAACCGAGAGATTGGCAAGAGAATCGGAGAAAGAACTTCTTGATGAAGATTATTTTCAAAATCCTGCAGAGATCGTTGAAACGCGGCCACGGACACTGAAACCATTAAGGAAAAAAGGTGTGTCAAGAAATAGCAACGGGGATAAAAAGCCACCAGATCCGCCCCCTGCCCCAGTAGAAACAAGCGTAATAACATTGTATGTATCTGGAAGACGGCCAGGAGAGTTCAGTACCGTTCTGTCGACTGTAACTGTTGGGGAAGAGAGCTCTATCCGGAAACGAGAAGTGCCACAACAATTTGTTTTGGAGATCACCACAACCATATCGGCAGATTCTAGCAATGAAGATATGTCCATCATGGAAATAGAAACAAAACCTCAAGTAGTTGAAGTTAAAACTTCACAGATCCCTTATCTTGGTGGATCTTTCCCATCTTTAGAGGATGAGTTTGCAGATAACTTAATAATGTCAGCAATGGAGGAGGTGTCATCTGAAAACAATGGTATAGAAACAGAGAGTTTGGAAAGTTTCGTTGGTGACGTCAGTCGCTACGTCTCACAGTCAGAATCACGTATTAATGGAGAGCACCCGTCCGCCACGAATACCGAATACCAATACGCAGACATAAATGATTCCGGCACTACTGTAGCGAACTCTCAAAACTCTAAGAAACCCACCGGTCATTTTTTATCCAATGGCCCCGCTGAGCTTGCCCCACTCAAGCGGAAGGTCACAACAACACCAAATTGGGGTATAGAAAAACAGTTTGAAAACGACCAATGCATAACATCAAATAATTCTGATTTATTTGCGAATCTATGCAACAGTTTAAATAATTCCGAAATAAGTTTAGATAAAAAGGATGTGCTAGTACACAGACAGATAAGAGATGTAAGTGAACAATCCCTCGATGAAAGTGTTTCCACACCCAGTGGCGTACTTCATCGTAGACGGGTGCGAATCAGGGTTCCTATAAATAGGAAAAGGATAGAAAGTGATAAAGAGTTATTAACTCTCTCAGAGGCTCAGATGAGCGAGACAGCACCTGAGATGAACCTAGACGACGATAAGGATGAAAATAAAGAGCATACAAACACAAACACTTCAGAGCTTGGAGCCCACAGAGTGAAAGTAATTAGAGGTAAAAGGCCAAATGCAACACATTCTGGGATAGATACTGGGGAACACCACAAAAAAAGAATCTTAGTGGCCCGTCGAAGAAAACCTGTGCACCCTACGCCAGCCAATGATCAACTGGACACTGATGATACAGACACTTCTATTGTCCAATTGCACACGCCTGTGAATTCTCAGACACTGGGTGTGACAAAAAAGGAGAGTGAGGAAGTGCACGAACCCAGTTCAGCTGAAACAAATGTTTCAGAACTAATTAAATCATCTAGTAGGAGACGTGTATATATAACAAAGAAGCGGCCGTCCTCGAGCATATCTGGAACTGGCGTGAGTCACAAGCATCGTATTTTGGTTACTAAAAGGAGACTAATTAACCATACAACTCAATCTGAGGAGATTTCACCAACAGAAGCTATAATTACAGAGTCTTTGTCCACGATATACTCATTAAAGTATACACCGATGCACAGCTACGATACAGAGGACAGCACTGATGAGAATACAATGAGTGTATTGAATGATTTTATGAAAGCTGACATTTCCTCAGAAATTTTTGTAAATCACAGTGTTGAAGATGAAAGCGATTTCGCACCACCAAACGAAAGAGTAAACGTTGCAGGTGAATCTGTTTATCCGACTAAAACAACTTTGATGATAGAAAATAATAAGAGCAAGGTAAAAGCACCAAATCATTACAATCAATTGGTGAAAGACAGTGCTATAGTCTATGATTCGGTAGACAAAGTAAAAATGACTCAAGTTTCTGTCAGGCCTACCGCTATTGAATCATCATTTTCACTTTCTTCAGAAGACGTAGAACAAGATGTATCGACAGTTAAAGTATCTACTCAAGAACTGCCAAGAAGTATAATTTCTAAAATACCTCAAGTCCAAGATCTGACGACAAAAGTTGAAGATATTTTGCTGACAGAAACCACATCGGCACCGTTTACCGACAATGTTAAGGATGAGAGTGAAGGGAAGGACGGTGGCAATGATTCGATCAAAATAACCGCTAAAACTTTGGATAGTGATGAAACAGTGGTGCAAGGTGAAGACAAACATTCCCAAGAAAACAAGGAAAGTGGGGACGACGAGACACATGGGATTCTAAACTCCAATGAAAGTTTAACAGACATTATATCAGACGCTGAATCTACAAGCACGTACGATGGACCTCGTTTTATACGACCAACGCGATTCAGCATAACGCGAAAGCCAGAAAGGACGAAAGTCTCATTCGCTGGTCAGAGACGTCGGAGCTCGGCTTCCACAACATCCTCAACTTTGACCTCCTCCAGCTCGTTCAAGCCCTCTTACCGCGGAAGGAAAAGTTCCTCCAGATCATTTCAACGTGGTAGCAAGTCTCAACAATTTCATCGCTCATCCACATTTCCTCCAAAAATACATCCCACTAGTACCATAAATTTCCACAGAACAGATACCTATCATGAAAATAATCAAAGCCATGAGGACTCAGAGTCTGGTGAGATCACTACTGAAACGACACTTTATGAAGTGACAGAACATGACGTCAACGACACTAGTGTCTTGTCGGATGAAACTACTACAAATACACCTGATATACAAATAACAACAGAGGCAGTCGATGAAACTCCCTTAGACACTCCAACGGGAGGTTCACCCACTGCCCCACATCTATCGGCGGACGGTCCCTTTCCCTCGACACCAGTCCTCGACGTAGAGAGCCCCGTGACACCTACCCCAGTCCTTAAAGTTGTAACCAGCACGAGACTGAGGACATACACGTTCATCGTCACCCGTGTGGACGGTGATGACATAGTGATGACCACGACCACTGAGGTCAAGCCGCATGTGACCACGGCGACTGTGACTGAGCTCGTGACTCCTTCAGGTAAGAGTTTCAACCACATTCCTTCATTGTCTTTTTTTTCTCCATGTGTATCTTTACTTCTTCAACCTTCTGTCAGGAACCGCATTTGGATTCCATTTAGTGTCAACTTATTCTTATATAACTTGTCTTTCCTGTCTTCTCTCTTCTCTTTACTCTTTCCTTTATTATATTTAGCAAAGGTTTAAACATGTTTTAATTATTGGTGATAAATTCTTGAATGTAACTATCACACACATTATGTATGTATGTATATATATAATTTCTTATAGCTTTTTACTTTAGTAAAATATTCAATACTCATCCAAACATTCTCCTATAATTTCCTCAAATATTGACATTTACAAATGATTGTGGAACTGATTCATGTATTTGTTGAGGAAAGATTTACCTTATTTTCCTGAAACGACACATTTTTAACGTATTAAATTTTCCCCCAAAACAAAATAATATACGCCTGTGTTTTACAGCCATATCTGGTCGAGGTCTTAACCTAATGAATCCTAACGAGGGTCGCTTGCATCTAGCCACGAAAATAATGAGTAATGGCGTGGAAGTGATAGTTGCCGACGACAAGAGCACTCTTCCGGGGGCGCCAGAGGTGTTGAGGATTCTGACGACGTCTCTAGCCCGCCCGATAACACTAGCTCCTAGCACACTCACCGACCATATGATGATGTTGCTGCCTCAGACGGACTCACAGGTAACGTCATCTGTCCCTGACAGTTCATTAGATTCTAAGAGTACAATTATTGATTAAGGTCATTCGACCATCAGAATTATTTTAATACACAATTTAGCAAGTGTGTAAGCTGTAAATAGTGATTCAATTATTTCAAATTATTACATTTCACTAGTTAAAAGAGGTCACACGTGCTAGTTTATGCTTTTCCCGTTTTATTTTTAGGTAAAGCAGTTAATGTGGGGGGCTGAAATTTACTATAAATAAGACATTCATATGAGATGTACATAATTAAATATTTATATCAATATTATTTTTAATATTCTTATTAATATATTGTAAAAATTAATATATATGAATAGTCTTATATAATTATTTCATTCAAATATTTATAATATCAATATAATTATTTAATTGTGTACACATCATATGAATGTCTAGCTATATTAAATTTCAGCCCCACACATTAATTACTCTACCTAAACATTGGTACGCAAAAAGCATACAATAGCACGTTTGACCTCTTTTAACTCGTGAAGTGTAATTATTTAAAATAATTTAATTACTATTTATATATAATTATACACTTATTAGAAATATACAATGACATTTTTGCGGTTTAATGACTTTAAGTTGTCTTCAAGGTATGTCATACTATCATCATTTAATATTATTAGTATGTTTTTTTTTTGCTGAGAAATATTTCTCAACCCCATTAAATTAAATACATACATTAGTTATATTTATTATTCGCAGTTAGAGAGCATTGGTAAATCAGAAAAGAAAGATAACCTAACCGAGGATATATAAGCTTTAATCAATAGGCTCATCACTAACCATAAAATGTTTTATTATACCCTATAACTTAATCTTGAAGACTTTAAACTACTTCTATACTCTCCCCCCCCCTCCCCTTTAGAAACCCTAAATTTTATCCAAGCCTAAAAGATGTTTTGTGACGTTTCTGACCTTCCCTGACCTTCTTTTGGTACCCAGATATCGTCCTCTCTACCGAGCCGGGAGTTTGCCACCAAGACGTACCTGACGACGTTCACGTATTTCACGACGTTCCTGGAGGAAGGCACGACCGCCGTGTCCAGCAGGGAGCAAGTGGTGTCCAACGTGGTGACGGAGGTGGAGTCCAGCCCCCCCTCCACAACCCCTCCGCCGACCAGCTTCACCCTGTCGGCCAGTCCCAGTCTATCTACAGGGGTGCTGCACACCACCTACACCTACCTCAACACGCTCATGGACGGGGAGATCCCTCTGGTCGTCACGTCCAGACATACAGTGGCCAATACCTTCACCGCGCCGCAGAACCACTTCACACAGGTGCGGCACTTGGCTTGACGGGACTGTACTAGCAAACTAACTGTTCCCTCCCCTCTCGTAGGATTTTATCGGGACTAGCTGCTCTTGACGGGACTGTATTAGTAAAGTGACACCCCTCTTCCACCGAGTCACTATTAAAATTTGCCCTTTGAAACTCTAAATTCACCTACTACATTATCGCATGTGTTATTGGTACAAGGGAGATTGAAGGGGGAGGGAACAATCTTCTAGTACAGTCTCTCAATCAAAGCTAGACCTGGTAACATTATTGACGAACTGCACCTGCTTTCGTTATACTTTATTCAATTCGATAGTATCCGACTACGGCCTGATGACCACGACGTATGTCTGACGCATCAAACACAGTCAACAGAGACAAACTCGTAGCTTTATCTGTGACCAAATCAAGTGTGTGTGATGCTAACCTGTTTGCTGGTCGTACTTGATATCATGGATTGGTTTTCTTTATTACGCGTCTAGCATGAGGGCTATAGAGCTATAAGGGATGTAACTCTATAAATTTAATATCACTTACTATTTATATTCAGTTACTATTTGGGGGCCTCATTTCCAAATCTAAATGAAACCTTCAAAGTCTAATTCATAATTGAAAGCGGGTGGTTTTGTTTTCTACTCTGAAACAAATTAATATCTCGTATAGGTGACCTGGTGGTCTAGGGGTAAGGTGTCAGACTTCTGTGCTGGTGGCCGGGGTTCAATCCTCGGTCTCGGCACAGATCTATCTGATTACCAAACCCCTCCTTNTGAAATGGAGGACCTACAGTTTAATGTGGAATCGGAACCACGGTCTCGGCACAGATCTATCTGATTACCAAACCCCTCCTTCACCTCTGAAAAGACATCTTGTGAATGTGGGGAATGCCAGGCCTCCACCGTGGTTCGGATTCCACGTTAAACTGTAGGTCCTTCATTTCATCTCACGATCACCCTACCCATTACACATTAGCGTTAGTGAGTATAACCCGAACGGGTAGTAAGACGCGGTGCTAATAATAATAATAATAATAATAATAAATATCTTGTATATATGTATTTTATATAAATCATTGATTGTATTCTAGGCTCCACAACCTAGCATGGATACGAACACATACCTCAGCACACTGGCTTTCACGAAAACCCTCACCGAAGGACAGGATGTCAAGGTCACCAGTATGGAGGATGTTTTGACGCAGGTCGTGATCACCGAGTTTGCACCGACACACCTGTTGGAGAGTTCCCACGGTGTCAGGCCCGTCCAAGGCTCCTTCGTGGACGTCGTCAAGACCCACTTCGCCACGTACACCTATTTCAACACCCATCTGGAGGATGGCAGCACGGTGGTGCGCTCCAACGTTGAGATATCCTCCGAGGTGGTGACGGAAAAGTTCTTCGTGGCCCCGAAAAGGACAACCCTTCCGAGCGTCAGCCCGCAGAGCGAAGAGGTGAAGTCGACGACAGTTAGCGATAGGCCTCTTCACGTCTATGCGACAAAGACCTATCTGACGACTTTCACCTACTTCACGACGCTACTCCAGGAAGGCGGCGACGGCCAAACGTCGACCGTTGTGAGCTCTAGGACTCGAGTGGATCAGAATGTTGTCACCGATACGCTCGCCACTAGTCTTTTCTCGTCGGACTACATAGACTCGCTCAGAAACTCGTTCAAGTGAAGAGTCCACCAATAATATAGTCACAATGGCGACTCTGCCCGACGGCCAAGAAATAATGATAACCGTGCTAGAAGGGGATAAACAAGAGATTCGGCCCACGTCGACGGTCGAGTCCATTGCTTCCACGACAATGCCCCAGCTTGACTTGGCTTCATCCATGGAAGAACACAGCAGCAGCGATCCTAGTGTCATATCTGGATCAACAATCATTTTCTTTGATGAAGGTGATCAGATTGACGGTGCCACTCAAACACTCGAGGAAGCTGATAACACTAAGCCCACCCCTGCATTGACAGATTCTACCGTTCAGACAACTATTCTACAGCAGGAAGGAGACGCTCCTATTGAACCTCTTCCTCTCACTACGTTCTCCACACAAGTCCTCAACGCGGATGATAGCCCTACGCTGCCTGTCAATGACGATCCAGCCACTCCACCCATCTACATAACAACCACACTGGACACATCCATCGTGACCTCCAACGGAGCTACTATGATGCCAGGAGATCAGGTCATCATGCTGACAGAGTCCGATGGGAACGTGACGATGATCCCCGTGTCTGACCCTGCTAACAAGAAGCCAAACCCTGAGCTCGGGGGAGGTCCTGGTGGAAGCGAGATACAAGTGAGTGACCTCCTGAGTCTCGGGTCTTTGGGTATTAACGGGTTTAACGCCCTAGGCCCCGTCATCAACGCCATGGCTGGACTCATCCAAGGAAACTTGCAGGGTGACGGGAAGCGAAGGAATGACAGTACTGACCCCTTGCTCTCGACAAACAGGCCGCGACCAGCCTTGGCACAAGATACTCTACCCCACCCAGTGTACATACCTGTCAAACAGGCCGCGACCAGCATTGGCACAAGATACTCTACCCCACCCAGTGTACATACCTGAAAGAGTGACATCTAGTGACGGCGTGGTAAGAGCTCCTATATACATACCTGTTGGGGGTCTGGCGGAGGATTTCAATAGGAACAAGGATGACGTAGATACAGCAGAGAGCCAACATTTTGAGGATCACCTCAACCTGAACGGTGGTAAGCTGGAGAATATGAAATATGTGTCCCTAGACACTGACTATTCCGACACCCACCAAAGACATCGCCCTTTTGATGTGGTCATAGGAAGGCCTACCATGGAGTCCCCTATCTTGTCAGACGGAATACCCATCAGCCCTGGGCAAGTGATAACAGCAAACAGTGACGTTATTATAGGAAAACATGCCGTGATGGGGCCACGCCCTCCAAAAATCAGTGACGTAAAAGACAACTTTCCTATTGACATGAAGCCACCTCCCCCGCCAGTCTGGCCACTAAGAGATAATAGCGCTCAACTTGGACCAGTTAGTAACCCGAATAAGGAACATAGTATTCCAAATGTACACACTCCATTCCGACCATTAAATGGAGGTGAAATACTTCTCCGGCCTCCTCCGATAAGAGCCGTAGACCAAGAGAAAAATAAACCTCTAAGATTCGAAAATCACAACCGAAATCCACAAATAATAAACCAAAACTATTTTGACATTAGCTCTAACAAATCCCCGGCCACTTCTCAATCCGTTTTCCTTGGGAAACCAGTTAAACAGCACCAGAATAATGAGATAATTCATGGCAACCACTACTCACAAGGGGCTCAGATCGAACCGGTCCCGATAGGTTTCGTCCCCGTGGATCGCTCAAGCAATAAGCCACTGCTGGCCAGCATCCAGCCGTCACAAGCATATAACGTGCTGGTCTCTCACGGGAGCTCTTCGTTGAACTCGTACGACGGCGCGGGCGATACCGGTGATGAGTACTTTGATAACTCTCCGTTCCCATTACCGGAGCACGACGCGGGGTTCGTCGGGATGGACGACGTTGGACAACACAGTGTAGGTACAGTCTTGAGTGATAACGAGAGACCGCATTCTGTTGGATCTGACCCGAACCTTCCCACTGGCGCGATTGACGTGGACATCGCTCCCGGACAAGGTGTCAATGTAGGCGTGGACCCCGGGATGAATTTGAAGGTTTCTCCGGGACATTTCCCGCACAGAAGGCCGGGTGCTCAAGATATTTCTTCCAGTGGCATTGTTTCAGATGCGCCTCCCCAAAGTAGACCCCATATGAATGAGGTGAACTTTGATAGACGCCCGCAGAAGCCTACATTAGTACACAACCCTCACGGCCATAGAAATCCAAATCTTCCACAGCAGCATAAACCATATTTAGAAAATTTCCATCAAACTTTTAATACACAGCAAAATGTTCCTTCACCTGCAAACCAACAACAAAACTTCCGCCCATCGGTAAGCCAACAACAGAATTTCCCTCCGTCGGTAAACCAACAGCAAAATTTCCTTTCGTCCCTTAACCAACAACAGAATTTCCCTCCATCTAATAAACCACAAACAAAGTTCCCGTCCAATCTCCTCTCAGGGATCCATAAGTACCCTCAAAAACCTACGTACTTCATGACACCTCCCCCTTTGCCCACACAGTTTGGGCCAGACGGCAACAAGCCTATTATCATCCCCTTGAACGAGGAAAGGATTCAGCTTCCTGAGGATCAGAATGAAAGAGAAGAAGACACAGGGGACGAGGATGATCTAATAGACACCGAAGGGGGCGAGGTGATCCAAGAGTCTGTCAGAAGGCCGTTGAGACCTGGTCAAATACCGATCGAGGTTCAGGTCACCAATTCTGTTTCTACTCACAGACCCATCCTTCTAACTGAAAATGTAGGCATAAAACCGACACAAAAAATTGACGATACTATCCAAGGTAACAGACCTCCGTTATCTTTCGTAGACAGGCCGCCCAGACCAGATTTCAACCAACCTCTTATCCTAGGGTTTGAAAATGGACCTGGTTTGCCTAAGCCTTTTGAAAGGCCTGACGACACAAACTTCAGGCCTCAAAATGTCAATTCCCAAAATGGTTTTCTTGGTAGACCTCAACATAATGAAGTACACATACATCATGAAGTAAACACTCCGGTACTTGGTGGTAGTCCCTTGGTACCAAACATGAACAAACCTCAAGTTTCATCCAAACCACAATTTAATGTCGACACAAACCCCAATTTTCCCTATTTGAATGAAAATATACAAACCAGTGGTCAGATGCAGCCAAGCTTTGGCATGCGACCTCCCCCCATACCTTCAGACCACAAGCCTCAGACGTCAAAGTTCGACACGCTAACTGACGAAGAATACGAAGATGTTGAACCCATTCGACCTCATCTGACTGCAGACAATGATAGGCACGACCTCCCTACTCCCTTCCAACCTCAACCTCCCCTGTTTGACCTGGAGATACAGGCCAGCACTCCTAAGCCTCACAACGTGAGATTCCCTGGTCAATTATCCGAGCCAAACGTCGCCACGCACAGACCCACTCCCGGGTTCGACAGAGAGCCCTTAGTGGAAAACGTGCAGGACTCTGACAGTAGCTCTCAGGGAACGACGAACAGAGCCGTGGTCAGTATCGGAGGGCAGAGGAGGCCGTCCAACCCAAGCCAAACCAAACCTCCGTACCAGTTCGAGGTACCGACGCCACAAACAACTGAAACTTCGACCAGTAAGAAGCCCTTGTGGGGTCGCCCAGCGCTGCACGAGATCCCTAGTCCTTCCAGCAACGAATTCAACAAGTCACAAGCCGACAAGCCACACAAGCAACAAGTTCATAAAGAAAGTGGTGACTCTGGAAAACCTCCAGCTCTCCAGGGGAGTGGCGATACGGAGAAGGTTTCAACGACGACCCGGAGACCTCCTCCACAAATATACAAACCTAAACCTGTGAGACCCTCAGTTACCTCTGCGATATTATCGTCTAGTCACGTGACACCATCTAGTATAGGTCCTCCTCCACCTGTGGACAGTGAGAGCCGCCTCGTGGTAACAAGTGTTTATATTAAGAACACATTAAGACCAACTAAATCTAGTATCATAGAAGCAACGGATTCTCCCATATTGCAGACTGTCGCAGTGGGAAGCCCTGTGCCCCAAGACAATAAAATATCACCGACTTCTGTTATAAAACCTTCTACGGGTACATCTCCTCAGTGGCCCACGGAAGAAGTGATCATTGGATCAGAAACCGTATTCCTAGAGGACGTTCCATCTGTGACCATCTCCAGTAAGCAGCAGACATCTAAACACAGGGAGACGACCTTAATTTCCTCAGGAGAAAAGACGATCTTCGGGCCTCTGTTCACGAGACCGACAAGGCCTTCTTCGGTGTCGCCCTCAGCCACGACATCAGACCACAAACCCCTACACGAGAACAAGATAGGAAACAGTGACGAGGACGATTCGGACACGAGGAAGCCGGACCTCAGCGTCGCAAGTTCAAACGACGAAGGCGTAGTGTTCGGCGCCGCGGAAAGACGACCCCCGCCGGTTTTGCCGACCAGATACATAACTCACACGCAGACGCTCACGGTGACAACGACGCAGACCACCGTGGTGAGCAGTCTCGGTCAACCGCCCTCGACCAGGACGGTCGTCCTGACCAAGACGCAGACGTCCACGATCGTGGACACGGTGACGGAGACCCGCACCCTAGTGAAGCCGACCAGCGTCACGGCGACTGTGACCACCACGGTCTCTACCACCTTATCGCACTATCCTGCACCTCCCGACAGAGAGCCGACGCGAGAGGTTGACGCTGACGAGTCGGCGGGTGGAAAGGATCACCTTTTCGACGAGAACGAAACCTTCTTTGTGGTGGTGGGAGACAAGAAGCCGGGGACAGTCGACGCGGACCCTGCGGTCGAGGAGGGCGACAGGATCAACCACGCCGTGTTCCTAGGAGGGGTGCTTGTACCTGCCCCCGTTACCCCTCACGAAGAGGAGTCTACATCAGCCACGTCCTGCCCACCAGACTGCAGCGCGGCCCGCAACGAGCTGTGTCAGAAGGTGGAAGGGCGCATGCGCTGCATGTGTCGTCCAGGGTTCGCCAGGATGTTCTTGGACAGACCGTGTAAACGTGAGTATCGACCTAACGCCTGTTAACTACCAATCATAGGGCTCTACCTTGGTAAAGAGCGTCAAGCTGGATGTTCTCCCCCCTCTGTGCGCCTCTAGAGACTAAGTAGCAAGTGGTCGACCCACTTCGGTGATCGGATAGTCTAAGGTGTTACTTTCTCAACAGACTGGACTACCAATGACGGCGATCTCGGGGTTAGAGTCCAGGTCATATGTACCGAGGATGTTTTTATTCTAAATGTGTTTCCACTCTACCTCCACACAAATGTGGATACACTTCTTCTAAATTCAATCTTCCTTACCCCTGAAACATTTGTGTAATTATTCCAAATGTCAGCTCATGTGACATGCGGCTGTCCCTTCTGGCAGATATTATCAATAATTATCAATTAACAATTATAATATAATAAAATGTTATCTATGTTGACCACAATAAAAATATTTGTATTTTCTAAAAGGTTTTTTCCGCCAGAATCCTACTTTAGTTACACTTCTTGCTGCTAGGGTTCACCGACACAATTATTCGGGTGCTTATCGTTTATTCCCGAAAAATAGGTTCGAGCTATGACTATTCAAAGAAGCTCCTGTTAAGATACTCTTTAGATTGAAAAAATTACACCCGGGCACGGGAATCGAACCCGGGATATTTGGCTTAGTATGCCAATACTCTAAGCACTGAGCTATGCAGGAGTTGTCCAGGGTCATTCTCCATTCATATTTTAAGGTAGATTCTGTGATGGACATGCGGAAATCCAACAGCTACATGTGAGGGATCAATTAAGATCACGAGCTATCAGATAACGTGGCCATCTTCTACCAATAGTACGATGACAACTGTACCAGAGCGCATATCACGATGGATTAAATAGATGAGATATTAGATTTGTTAGTTACAGTTATAACCACATCTACAGTAGCCCCGTGGCTTCTTTGGTGCTGACTGACAGCTCACAGCTGACTTCTGACAGTCAACATTTAGGTATATACTGTGACAGATGCTAAACACATGTTTTTGCAGATCATATGGTTCGGCGTAGGGATACATAATTTGGTCTGGTAACGTTTCAAAGCCGTCAGTTGTTAGCTGTGAGCTGTCAGTCAGCACCAAAGAAGCCATGGGGCTACTGTAAATGCCATATTATTTGAATAATAGCTTGGCTCTTTGATCCATCCTGATAAAGATGACGACGCCTTGTTTCAGCGACTTACACGTACAACATGAGGATACCGCTGGACCGTCTGGGCGGAGAGAAACTCAAGTACCAAGAATCTCTGGAGGACGTTAGTTCTCCGCACCACCGCCAGATGTCGGAGGTGACCAGAGAGGCTCTGGACAGGATGGTGATGCAGTCTGACCTGAGGGACATCTACCACGGGGTAGAGGTCAGTGGGTTCGCGCCCAGCACCAAGCCCGACGGAGTCATGGTCAACTTTTACGTGCAGGTATTATTACGTGTGTCTGGGATGAACAGTCTGGGGAGGAGGGTGAATTTTTAGGAAAACCCGTCAGCATTGGGTACAAGGTAGGATAGAAGACCCTCACTATGGAAAAATTATTATTATTATTATTATTATTATTAGCACCGCGTCTTACTACCCGTTCGGGTTATACACACTTACGCTAATGTGTAATGGTAGGGTGATTTTGAGATGAAATGGAGGACCTACAGTTTAACGTGGGATCCGAACCACGGTGGAGGCCTGGCATTCCCCACATTCACAAGATGTCTTGTCAGAGGTGAAGGAAGGGTTTGGTAATCAGATAAATCTGTGCCGGGACCGAGGATTGAACCCC
>CABFOW010004154.1:7399-17838 GCA_902141385.1 Timema californicum | reverse complement strand
AATTCCCAATCCATTAGCGTAATTAGTACTTAAAGCGTATAACCCGAACGGGTAGTAAGACGCGGTGCTAAATATTATTATTATAACATCGAGAAACAAAATTTCTCACTTTTGTTTAAATGTTTAACTGCAGAAGCACCCACTTCAGTGGCCGCATGGTCTAAGGCACTAGTTTAACAATAGACTAGACTGCCGATAAGGGGGAGATCGGAGTTCAAATCTAGGTCGGCTGTACTGAGGATGTATTTCCTAAACGGTTTCTTTCTCTCCATTCAAATGTGGGTACACTTCCTCTAAATTCAACCATACTCATCCCTAACCCTCAAGCGCACATATGCGTATAATCTGAACGGGTAGTAAAGACGCGGTTTTAAGAAACCTGAGATGGTCCCTCCGGTGATAGTCAATATAGCCTCTCCGAGATATTGGTATCGCAACCCCGGCCAGACATGTAGGTAGGTCGACTCCTCAAACAGGACCGCACTCACTAGCCAGAGATCTGCGCTTCGAGAAGGTATTAGAGTATGTATGGACACACTACGAGTGATTCTTTTGTCGAGAAAGGTGACATTTCGCCCATTCACCGAGTTTATTCTAAAGAAGATAATATAGAGATGGTTTCACAATGATACCTACATCTAAAACAGTTCACAGAAGTATGTTTTCCGTCCATTGATGGATTTGTACAGTTCCCAAAGTGTAGACTTAGGAGGTTAACACTGAAATACTAAGTATATGATCAAACAAAGAGCAAATATTGAAGACAATAATTTAGAGATTACTTCGAACAACATATTTGACAGGGTTGATCAATTTAAATATTTAGGAACAATTTTAACTAACAATAATAATACTTGTTTGGAAATTAGGACAGGAATACAGTAGGGAAATGCCTGCTACTACTTCGTCAGTAAATTGTCAACTCGCCTGCTGTCAAGGAATGTATTTAAAACTCAGAATATATAAAACAAAAATTTTACTGGTTGTTCTTTATTGAGTGTGAAATGCGGTAGGAATATATTTGCTATAAAAAGTGATGAAGCTAATGGAGAGAGGATGGGGTTACATAAAGATGAATTACATAAGTTCCATAGATTACAGTGGACAGGACATGATTGTGATGTAAATGGGAGAACCGTGTTTAGGGTAATGACTGGCAAACCCAACGGGAAGACCTAGACGCAGATGGGAGGATAACATTGGAATGAGCCTGAAAGAGAAAGGGTGTAATGAGGTGGGTTGGATAGAGTTGATCAATATATGTATAGGTGTCCTTTTATAAGTGCATTATAAACTTTTAAGTTTTGATATTCGAAAAATAAGGAGCCTATTTGATTATGTTAATATTATATCCTAGTTTCGAATAAGGGCTTTGCAACAGAGTTATTTTAGAATGAAAGGCTTTAATCAAATGAAAAAGTGATAACCTCAAAGATTGTTAGTACTTCTTTCTCATCTCGCGCTGTTTTTTTTAGTAATTTATATGATTATAATATGAATGAATAATGTGATCTGTGACGAACAGTCTAAATTGTGTTTTGATCTGTGATTTGTACTATTTGTATTAATGCTTATGATCTGTGAATTCTGTTTTCTTCCGATATTATAGATACATATCATTAAACATTTTTGAACCTAGTTTAATGCTTTTACAGTCATGATTAAGTTAGTTTATTTATAATTTAATAACAAGGATCTTTTTTGAAAGCAACGCATTATTCCATTTTATATAATAAAGGCTTGGTGGTTTTAAAATCGTTACAATATTTGAATTGAGTCTGTTCTATAACGTTCTATAAAAATACGATACTAGCGCTTATTTTAATTAAACGTCCGATCACTAGAACTATAGTTAAAGAATAGCTCTTGGTCATAAAATCAACAAATTAATTCATAAATATCTTTGAAGACGCCACTCGCATAATGATTGCCTGGCTAGATCACGTGATATCCTTCAATTAATTTTCACTTAACGTTCAATGCCTCCCAGCACATCTATTACGTCAAGTTAAATGCATCGTGGTCGCTTCCATTTAAAAATATTAGGAGATCATTTACGTTAAGTTAACTTTAAGTTAACGTTAAGTTGATCGTGATCTTGGCATAATCGACCAGGATAGCTTTCGGGTAGTATAGGGACGGTGGTAAAATAAATGTATGGGTTTGTAATGTATAAAAGGTTTTGATTTTAAGTGTTTATTAATAGCACTACGAATTACTAAAAAAAAGTTATGTTAAAGATGTTACAAAAAAATAGAAAGACTTTGACGTAGAAGCTGATGATGAAACTGGCTTGCTGAGGAATACCTAACCAATGGCTCTACTAACACCTCCACAGATTCAAACCCTGTACCTTGGGCACGATGGCTGCCCTCCAGCACAAGTACCCGATGACCCGATGTCCGTGTGGCCCTGAAAACGGGAAGAGTAACCACTCTGAATAGATATTATTTTGACAACCTCGATAGCTCTAAAACAGAACCATACATAGTTCAAATCAGCCTAGTGGCCGCGAACAACAAGGACAAGTTTTTTTAGTTGTCAACGGCTTCATGCTAATGCTTACTAACTCATCATAACAATTAAACTAGCTTGCTTCTTTCAACACTGTTATGTTAGTTTTAAACAAACATCCCAATCTAGGGAAGAGTGATTACAATAATGATAAAGCTGAATAATAAATTATCACTACATTATAAAACTTATATATCATATTTTTATTAAAATGTTAGTTAATATTATTAATAAATCATTAATCATGGATGAAATGCCTTCGAAACTTAGAATCGCCTTCATAATACCTTTACGTAAGAGTGTTGACACAACGATGGTCTCAAATTATTATAGACCAAAAGCGAATGTTTTTGTTTTTTTTACTTCAATGTCATTGAAGACATTTACTTCGATCAGCCAGGGACACTTGTATTTGATTCAATTCTGATACCAATTTCTTGCACTCAATCCCATTTCAAACCACATAACCTAGCCCAAACTAATTACGAATCTCATCTGTAGGATAGCCGATAAGATATTTATTCATACCTACACCGACATATTTATGATATTTAGAAGGAAACTAAACAGCCGCTTATGCAAGGTCACGTTGTCTGAGTGTAACACAGCAACTAAAAAAAAAGTGTGTAGTACAATTTTGAATGTAATTTACTCGTGTCAATTGGTGTACAAGGAAAGTCATAAATAAATATTCTAATGTTTAAGGAGCGTAGAAAACAGCACAATGTGAAGACGGGATCTTGTGCAGTAATTATTAAAGTCGAGCTTTCATATAGGCCGAAGCTGAACGTGGATTACAGTACAAATAAACTTAAGGGTACCCTCAACTACCTAAAACCATGGTGTAACTAATTTTATACAACAAACCTGTCATAAAAGGCCGCACCCACTAAGGACTAGGACTGGCTCACCTCCCCTACTAGCACCGTCTGTAAATATAAGCTTGTATTTACTTCATCTCTCTTTCATATACCGCACAGAATTTAACTTCTGCTCGATCGGAAGAGTAGGCCTAACAAGTGATTAGTTCAATTAAAGCCAAATCTCGAATATAATATTTGGCCTTCTATTCAATATTGTGGTAAACTCCTACTGTCGCAGTCTATCAAAAGAGAAAAATAATATACATAATTGTGATATAATTTGTGATACAACTCAAAAGACCGAACAAAGATAAAATAAATTTAGTATTGAATTTAGACAGAATAATATTAGGCGCCAGACTTAATAAAGTCAAAAATAAATTTAGATAAGCACTAAACTATTATGACCTGAGGATCACTTGGTAGCTCCATATAGATTAGTCTTACTTCTGGAAACTTCCTTGGAATGCTGGGAGTTCATGACTAAACCCTGTCAACACCATTTCGACCAAAATATTATTTGGTGTCTAGAGTTGTCTAGGTGTTAACAATAGCCACAAACAATGACATCAACAATACCATAAAAGTTAGACTATATTGTTAGGTCAACAATGAGGAAAAAACATAAGGTAAGCTATTGAAGAATGTGCATTTTTTACTTATAAATAAAATAGAATAAAAAATCCAACAATTCTCCCTTGGAGAACTCCGCTAATATAATACTAAAGCTACACAAGGACATTTCTTATTAAATTAAGTTGGAATAAACTTAAACAAGATAAAGTAAAAATTAAAACGAATAAAATTAATATCCTTTCACTTAACTCCAACAATGTATCAATTTGTCATGATTGAATAAAAATATTAATTTAGTTAGAAGTCATATTTTTGCAGAAAAAGATAATGTCACTATCTTGAAATATAAATGTTTTTAGTTCTGGAGACGTCGGATGTGATAGTATTATTTTTCTAATTCCGACTCTAATATAATTATTACTAGTTAAGATTGCCCCTAAAGATTTAAACTCTTTAACTATATCAAATTATGGGTTGTTCGCACTTGGCAGTAATCTCTTAATTATCGTCTTCAGTTGATACTTTCTCTGTGATCATATACGCAGTGTTCACTTTCATACCTATTTCCTTACTAGCTTCTAATAAAATGCCTGCATTTCTTGCAACAATATCCTTACTTTTACCTAATAAAGCTAAATCATATGCGTATCTTAATAGATACATTATACCATTTAGTGTCATTTCTTCCTTACTCTCTTGCATTACCCTAACAGCATACTTTAAGACTAGTTTAAAAAGTACTTATGTTAATACATTACATACAATGTCTTATTATGTGCCAACTGCTGTTATTTCTATTTTTTTATAATTAATTGTTACGTATACATTTTATTTAGTTCTCAACTCTTTGAATTAAAACGTTATCGTATTACGTCAAAATTGTAGTGTGTATGCCTATCTGTGATATGCTGTAAGGATACTGGTTTGGACCCCTCTCATATATTAAAAAAGTCACGAATGACGTGCATTTTCTGTAAAGTATTATATGTAAAATATCCTTTTAGTACTTCATCCATGGAGAATCACGCGCTTTTTAGAACTGATGACAATAGATTACACCATAAAACTTATTTTTTCTTTCAAAAATCAACTCAGTAGTAATATTTTAAAAAAAAGCAAGTGATGCTAACTCCCTCTACCCAATAAGAATCTAGCTAGCCTTCACAACATCTGTTGCCAGGAATCTTTCTATTAGTTGGTTTTGACACTGTCAACAAGGGGGTCCAAGAGGCAAGGGTTAGGTCACATATAAGCTGCTTGTGCGTATGAACATATAATGTAGTCACATAAATCTACACAACACGGTACTCAAAACGCGGAACTTGTAATGTTACAGAGAAATAATCTATAATTCAACTAAATTGTATCATATAAAATTATATCTTCAGTGCCGAAGATAAAATAACTTTAATAAATCATGTGCAACATTAAGTCTTATTTATTCAATTTAAATATCAGGTTGTAAAACCATATCATAATAATGGTCGCTCGATCACGGGACTATACAAATCAATTATCTAACAATACAAATCCAGTACGCAATAATCGATGCCCAATCACGGGGCATAATAATACCGTACCGCTTTAATTAGTGCTCGATCACGGGGCAATTATCAGCTAATTAAATAGTATTACATCAATCGGCGCACATCGCCGACGCAGAGCGATATAATTGGTGCCCAACGTGAGGCGATTAATTCCATAACATTTCAATGCTTGTAAAATCTAAATTATCCCTCTAGCTAATTGCAGTGTATCATACCAAAATGAGCCAAGGTTCATCGATTTAGTGACAAAAATAAATAGTGGTTTTTAACATGAATTAATTTAATATTCACCAAGTCTCACATTTTGGTTTGAAATGAATATGAAGTTTTACTTTAAGTTGATTATAGAGCATTTGTTTGGAGGCAAGATTCCTATATGTATAATTTTCTCTTAAGCCTATTTAAATTAGTATGGTTACACTTATCTTCTCAAGCCACTTAATTCAGTGTTTATATTAGTAAACTTTGCTACACCCATCCTTCTACCAGTTCTTTTTAGTTTCCAATCATGTACTCCTTTATTTTGCCGCACTTGTATTTTGTTAAAGGTTTGGGGTAATTGAACGTTTCCAATGCACAATAATTATTTTCTTGGATCTTTTTGGGGATCAGAAAGTTCAAAGGCTTTTCTGGATTATAAATCAAATGAATACATTTTAGATTAAATAGTTTTTCATTAATAAATATCAATTCAACAACAATCACATTATTGAAATTAATACTTACTAATTTTTTCTTAATTTATATTCTCCTCCAAAATTGTTCATAGCTTGTATATTCTCCATATATGTAGACCAGTGGCGTTTATTCAGTGGAAGCAAGGGAAGCAACATTTCCCTAAAATTAAAAAGAAAATAAGAGGAAAATAAATATAAAACAAACTATTATGGTAAGAAACCTTTCCAACCATTAGTATACTATTAATAATAGTCGAGGTAGTAGCTCTTCTTTCTTAGAGCAAGCAGTTCTCGCTCAGAATGACCAGCCAACCCTCTGGCTCTTTATTCCGCCAATCGTTTATTTCAGGTTCTATCCGGAACTTATCGTGGAAAAGGAAGCAGTGTTTCCCTAGGTGAGTTGGCCTATTAGCTTAGCCTACTATAGTGATTGATGAATAATCGTACGTAATATATTGTTAAACTCTTATTTTTAAGTGGTTTTAGCAATATTAATTGTTCCTAGATATAATGGGCACTATATTACAAAATAATGTCACTATCCCCAATTTACAGTAGATTTATTTTTATCTTTCAAGAATATTGACGCTTGTTTAATCCTCCAAGGAAAGTGGTTTGTTTCTTTGCGTACAGTAGTAGAATGATGAACGCATCATTAAGTGCAGTAGTGGAAGGGAAGGGCTGCTGGGTCAAAATTCATAAGTAATATTTTGAAGTATAATTTTTCGTCAAGGTCGTTTTACGAAAAAAGTAAATAATTGAAACAAACTGACCCACTCTATATTTAGGCAACCAATCAACAACAAAATAATTATGACATTTCAATACTCAATATTATGAAAGTCAGAAAGTGTTTAGTAATTATCGAGGTGTTAGTTTGGTGGAAAACTATATAGTTGAGCCTATTATTTATTAACGATAACTGTGTGTAGAATACATCCGGGTTCGGTGATATTAATAATATTTATAAAGCTGTTAAAATACTTGCCTAAGATTAAACCCATTTTCAGGCCACAGCCCCAAAGAAAATTTCGGCAATCGTAGATTGGCCATTGTTATTTATTATTAATAATATTGTTGTTACTATTATTACTATTAGAATTACAATTATTATTTAAATATATATGTATGTAATTTATTGATTGAGTACTATTTCTAAAATCACTTATCACTTGGTTTTATGCCATGCATATTTTGTGCTCCCTCCCACTCCCCTCTTCGCTTTCACTTTAATACTTTAAATTATACAAAAAAAAACAAGGTAGAATCAGGGTGAGCTTCCACGTTTCCAATTAAACTAAGGTCCATTAGACCCACTTCATTGTAGCCTTATTGCTTCCCTTTGTCTTGAATTGACAACATGACACTGATGTAGACTATTATAATTTGCGCAACAGATTCAATCAATTAATAAATTATGTTTAAAATGTTTCTGATAGTGTCATAGGTGCTGCTTTACTCTCAATTTTAATCTTGAACTAACTCATGATGTATAAAATTGTGTTGCCTACATTGCTCACCACAGCCCATAATAGTTTTTGGTGTGGTGGTTCACCCTGTGTTAAGTTTCATTTTCACTGTATTTATAATTTATTTTTACTGCCAGGCTAAGTGATTAGTGTAGTCTGCACTAGTATAAACGAACTATTTAGGCTTATATTTTGAAGGGTACTTTACTATCGCCGTCTTTAAAACTTCTTAATTACATTTTATTACTTGTATAAATCTGTGTGTTAGCCAATCACAAAACGAACTATTAGTCACATGATAACGTGAATTTGCTTTGTAAAGGAATGCCTTGTCATCAATAAATATTGGATATAGCTGTGGAATGACTCTTAATAAAGTAAGTAATATAAGCTTTGAAAATATTATATATTTTGTTTGGTGTTTTACTTGAACATAATTTGGCTTGTTTAGTATTGATTAGTAAGGGTAAATTTCTCAAGTGTGAGTTACCTAGAAAATGGTCGCCATTTTGTTGTAGGGAACCCAGGAGATTCGTTCGTGATTGGCTACTTCTGTTGAAATCCTTGGTTTCATAAGAATATTTGTTTGTAATCATCTTAAATTTATATTAGCCTCAATTCATTTCCTTAGCTTATTATTTTTATCACTTATAATTTAATAATTAATATTCCCAATGGTTTGGTACAAATTCATGGGTCCTTGGATTGACCAAAATAACAAACCTTTAGTTTGTACAAAAGTAAATTTTTCTCTTATTGAAATATTATATTCGATTAAGATTAACCAAAATGGGAACTGAATACAAAATTTAGAATTGAGTAAGTCTAGCTGGTTGGTTAAAACTTTGATCTAAAAACTAATAGCCTAGCCTTTATCAAAAAAACAAAAGTTTCTTCAATTTAAATGGAAATAATTGCCGTATGAAATACAAACTTTTAGGCCTAGGTCAGCTGTGCTCAACTACTGTTAAAAATTAATCTTCAAGTGGTTAGCTTGAAGACTTACTGCCGCTCCGCGAGAACGAGTCCGAGTAGAGTCTAGGTGAATGGGCCGAGGACAGGATTATTTATTTTGTTTTGTGTCAAATTATAAATACCTACTTAACTGTGCCCTTCCCTCATGGAGTAGGCTAGCAACTGCACATACAGCTCAAAAAACGACAACACCTTAGTTAATCCATCCTCACTAACTTTCTCCACACTTCCCTATCCTTGCATACTCCCTTCATTTCGACGACATCCATACACCGAGTCACACACACTCTTAAGTCTTAAAACTATGCCTATTAATGTTTCTCTTTTTCTGTGTTAAATTATCAGAAATACAATATTTTCTAGCACTTATACTTAAAAAAAATTAATTATGCTAATTTCCAATTAAAACAAAACAAATATTGAGAAAAAATTCTAAAGTGTAAAAAAAAACTGTTAAGAAAGCTCACCAAGAATAAAAATGGTCCCCATCTTTTTAACAACTTCCAGTAACAAATATAATTGAAAAATTGAATGAGGGAAGGTCTGGGTAGTATTAAATCTATAATCTATTCACACCACTATAATGATATTTGGCAACACCACAACCATAATATTATATATAACTGCATGTATTGGAAACAAAAATTTTTGAAAAATGTTATTCTAATTAAACTTCCTTAAAACATTTCAAACACCTTTATAATAGCCTTTAAAATAAGCACTAGGCCTTGAAGTCTTTACAAGCGCAATACTACGGTTTTATTTTTTAAATAACAAGCCCAATTTTTGTAATCGAGTATTGTTTTTTTATTATTTAGCACCGCGTCTTACTACCCGTTCGGGTTATAGGCTTTTAAGTACTAATTACTTCTAATGGATTAGGAATTAGGAAGGTTTAATCAGAGGAAGTGACCCTGCATTTGCGTGGAAAACCATTTTAGGAAAAACCACTCCCAGTTCACCCGACCAGGATTCGAACCTCAATCTCCCCGTCCTCGGCAGTCGAGCTCAACACGACTAGCGCGCTAGCCAACTACGCCACCGAGGCGGGTTTTTGTTTTATTATATTAATTAACACAACTTGTAATGTCTTCTAACGATAAACTAGAAGTAGGTCGTCGCACATATCAACTGCGTAGGACATATTTTAGTGTGGGATAAGTTTGTATTTTTTCTGTGCACAATATTTATAGATGTTTTAAACACAGAAAAAACTTATAGCTTAACCTAACCTTTCATTTGTGAATGAATAAAAATTCAAACCATTGTTTTGGAACAGTTTTGTTCTATGAAGGAATTCAACTATCAGGACAATCTAATAGAATGAGGCTCTATAGGGCCGTTCTTCAACATAGCAATTAGGTAAGTTTTTTAAGGTGTTTCTATGATCCATAAATTTTTCCCAAAATTTGTTTTGCTATAATCAAAAGATCTGCTTGTGTGTGAGTGCTAGAAAACATGAAATTTTTAATAATTTGACAGGAGAAAAATTCAACATATTGATCTTAAGTTAATGAGAATTAGAAATACCCATACTAATGCACACTTCCACTTGATATCAAACAGCATTGTTCTTTGCCTAAAATTTCCAGAAAAAATAATAACCATAGCACTATTATTTCATTCTTAATATTGGATAATGTAAGTAATTTATTGAATTAATAAAAAAAATCTATTAATAAATCAACGTTTCCAGTCAGAAACAATATTTCTCTCGGCTAAAGATTGTTAATTAAGTGGTTGGAGGGGGTGGAAATCTAGAGGGAGCTGGAGGGGGTTGGAATCTAGTGGGAGCTGGAGGGGGTGGAAGATCTAGAG
>CABFOW010004153.1:46679-60898 GCA_902141385.1 Timema californicum | reverse complement strand
GAAAATATGGCATCGAGGAGTGAAGAACTATTTCTTCCTGCTTTGCTTATAATAAAGAGAAGATGCAGACCAAGAAAGATGTATATGTATACTATGTTATCTTTATGACTGGATAAGGGGCTGTCAGCCCTATACGTCATACTTTCTTATACGACATACTTTCGTATGTCTAAATAAACATTTGATGAATTGCTGACCTATATAAAAGAAGACTCTACACTTAAAGGAGAAGGAGTATCCCACCAGAAGTTGCAGTTGCGAACGCAATTAGTTGCATAGTGGGATAGATTACATTTAAAACAATGCCCCAATTCAAGTGCAGACAACTAAAAGTTGACCGTACAGTTTCACTGTATGGAAACTGTCCGCAACTAATTGCCGACCATGCAACTGAATTTTCCTTGTGTAATGGCTTTCATTTAAACCAATACTTCTTAACATTTTCGTCAACCAGTTGCATGAAACAAGTTGCCCCGTGTAATAAGGACTTAAGTTGCAAACCAGCCTTCACCTTGCCAGATGTGCGCAGGCCAATTCATTAGCAGCTGGTTGGTAATACCAATATTAGCAACAAATAAACACTGGCTCCATCGCACACCCGAAGGATCAAAGGTACACGTCAGCGTCAGTAGGACCACGTTCAGGGCTGTAGTGGAGCGGAGTGGAGTCACGCTCCGGCACTGGTTCTGAGGGTGGAGCGGCGCTCCGGCTGATTTTCAGCATAAAATATAATTTTCTTTGGAAATCAGACTTATATGTCTTTAATGTGAATGTACAAAACTTGTCTTTCGATTAATATTTTTGTAAGCATCGTGTCTTGTTTCTTGTTCGGGCTATCCTACTAATTACGCTAGTGGTTTTTATGGATTATTGAGGTTATATTTATAGGAAGTGTACTCGCATTTTCGTGGTGGAAGAGGAAAAACAATTTGGTAAAAAAACACTCTCAGAATACCCTACATAGATTTGAACTTCGATCTCCCCCTCATCGGCAGTCAAGTCTCTACGAGAGTAGCGCGTTAGACCATGCGGCTACCTAAGCGGTTAATTTATAATAATTGAAAGTTAAGTAAGTTAATGATAGTTCAAAACACACGGGATGGTTAGAGGGGAGATTTCGCTGTATTTAATACATATTTGGTAATGTGTTGATAATGAGTGTTAGAGGAAAAATTTATTTTTAGTTATTAACAGTTAATTCCACCGTGTCTTACTAATCGCACGGGCTAACCTCATATTTACATTAATAGAACAGGAAATAGAAAAATAGAATTTTAGAATGAATTAACCAGCTTTTCCGTGTAGGAATGGTGGAAAACTGTCTAAGAAAAAAACACCTTGTGTGCACCCGGCTGGCATTCGAACCTCTTCCTCCCAGTCATCAGCAAACCAGATTAGACGAGGTTGATGCATTAGCCCACGTGCCCACCGACACAGGTTATTGGTGACTCAAACTATAGTCTTAGGGAAGAGGATGAGGAGGATATAGAGGTTTATAGATAGTTCTAGATACCTCCCAGTGACTTAAATTAACCAACTTAAATGGACAAGATTGTTCGCACACTGTCTATCGACACAGGAGAGAACCACACATTGGCGTCGTTAGCTATGCATTTTTTGGGGGAGGGGGGGACATGACATTTTTCATTGAAAATTAATTTTATTGCTACTTTGTTTTGGTACATCATCACAATAAAATATGTCATTCACCCGAAATCTAATTTTAAAAAAAAAGGAAACTAAGTAAAAACCCACAAAACAAAATAATTTTTTTAACAAATCCTGTTTTATAATAAAGAGAAGAAATAAACAATAACAAAATAACTAACATTGTTATTAGGATGGATATGGATCAAAAGTTTTTTTATCTTAATTTAGAGCCATGTTACATATGTAGCAGGCTACCCAGTTTTCTTACTTCAATTGAGTCTATAACCATGTCACTAATACATCCAAAAATTCAATTTAATAACAAAGAAAAAAAATATAAAAAAAATGCAAAATATTAACATTAGGATAAAAGTGATCCAAAAGTCCTTCTTCTTAATTCAGACCTGGAGACCAGTGTTGCAGATACTTTCCTAATATCGATTGAGTCGGAGATTCTATGTGAACATGACAAAGGGCAACGTAGTTCAGTTTCTTTTGAGTCATCGTGGAACACAAATATATCTTCAGCCGTCTGAGAGCTGAAACTTCTCTCTGCCTCACAATACGAGCTGGGTAAAACCGAACAAGATGTTCCACATTTGAAAACAAATTGTAGTATTTCACAGAATGTTGTAAGCCCTATCATTATTTAGTTATCGAGTCGAGTCAGGTGTGAATTGAATTCTCTCTTCCATTAT
The DNA here is from genome assembly GCA_902141385.1 of Timema californicum. Lineage (NCBI taxonomy): Eukaryota > Metazoa > Arthropoda > Insecta > Phasmatodea > Timematidae > Timema > Timema californicum. The sequence continues at coordinate 58,550 of CABFOW010004153.1, read as the reverse complement.
ACAATTCAACGAACTAAAATTTATCATGTAAGGTAAATTATTAAATGAAATTAATGAAATATTGGGGGGAGGGGGTGACGTGTCCCCCCGGTTCCCCCTGCTAATGACGCCCATGGAACCACAGTGAAAGGACTTTGTCTATGATATAACTCTACCACACCCAAAGCAAGAGACAGTCGCTAACTCTTAATACCCGTTCGGGTTATACGCGTATGTACCAATTACGCTAATGGTGCTAGGGAGGTTATATTTAGATAAAGTGTACCCACATTTGTATGGAAGAGGAGAGAGAGAGAGAGAGAATAGAAAATTAGTTTGGAAAAACCATCCTTAGTAGGCTTACAACTTACCGAGATTCGAACCTCGATCTCCCAGTCACCAACGGTCTAGTCTACTGTAAGAGTAGCGCCTTAGACCAAGCGGCCACTGAACAATTTCGATAAAATTAATAAATTGCTAATATACAATCGTATTATAGTAGTCAACTATTTAACTTAGTTCAAAATACGCCACCAAATGTCATCATTTTATTTTCTAGATTCGTGTCTTTCATTGACTGAACATTTTATTTTGTAAATTCTTAGATGAAAGTATTGTGTAAATACTAAGTTTGTCAAAAAAAGATTTGTACTTCTAAAATATTTTTAATTTAATCACCATATTTAAGCTTGGTTTATAGTCAAAAAATTAATAGCCATGACGGGTACGTGTGAGATGAATTCGTTACTCCATAAAGTTGTTTTCGAATTATTCGACTCGTACTCGAAAGTCCATTACTAATAGTGGAGGTTATAAATATTTTAAATGTGAATTATGAAAACATAATGATTAAATCATCGCGCTAACACTTTTCAATTTTATATTCCTTAGATTGAAAAATGACACTTGGACACGGGAATTGAACCCGAGACCGGGACCAGGACCAAGGCCGTGTCCGGGTGATATTTTTCAATTCAAAGAATATGATATTTAGATGCGGCCATAGCCGTAACCAACAAATTCTTATAGTTTGGCACCTTTCACTTAACTTATTTAAAATAAATTTACAAAGTAAGATATACACGAGATCAAATACAAAATAAACAATATTTGAATTAAAAATACTACCTCTTGATTGTAGAGCGCAAAAAATAAGTTTGTATTCTCTACAAAGTGCTTCAAATGTCTATTCATAAGAAAGTAGAGCTAAAACTGCTTTCCTACACTTTACCTATCGTGAATTCGTAACTAATATAACCACCTACAGGAGCACTTAAACGCGTTGCAGACATTCGTAAATTCCGAGTTAGTTAAGAAGTGGTTTATTATTTCAAAATAAGGTTCGTATGAAAATGGAAGCGAAAGAAGATTAAAAACTTTACATTTTAAGTTTAGATGTATTCATAAAAAGATGAAATTAGCTCATTTTCGACCCACTTCGGTGGCCACATGATCTAAGGCACTACTCTCGCAATGTATTAGACTACCGAGGACGGGAATATCGGGGTTCAATCTTGGTCTGGTAGTTTCCCTAATTAATTTTACTCTCTCCCTCCAAACAAATGGGGACACACGTCCTTTAAATTTAACCTTACTAATACCTAAAACCATCAGTGTAGTTAGTGTATAGGCGTTTATCCCGAACGGGTTGTAAGATGTGGTGCTTAAATAAACTACCTCATCTTCAGGGACTTTTCAAACAAATAAAGTCAGTTTTTAAGAGGGACAAAACCTCATTTTAAGAATTGAGAGCGTATAACCAAAACGGGTAATAAGACTCAGTGCTAAAACAATAATTAAGAATTGTTTAAGGGATTTTGAAGTTTAAGAAATGCAGTCCCAATACCCAATATATTTTCCTTCAATTAGGTGGAGTCTCTCTAGGAGCCGATCAACCAAGATTCTCGTTACAATATTACCTTCAAACCAGAAATCGCATCAACGTGTGATTTTCTGCATTATTCCCTACACTTGTAAACAGCCAAATTGCGATTTGTGAAAGAGTTTTTTAGTTTTAAAATAAGTGTATTTCAATTTATTTATTTTTTCTTAAAATATGTCAAAACTGTTTCACTGATCTCAACTACACTGTTGTCTAATGAAGACTCCAGGTTATTACACTACGATGCAACGGTTGCTGTCGACGATATTATCGATCTTAGTTAAACTTTATCCATGGTAAGCCTGTGTGAGTCTATAATTTTCAATTTCGAACTGAGTTCAAATCTTAGCTCTTTGACTTGAATCAAATATCATTTCTGAAAAAAATGTAAAGTGAGAATCGAGCCTCAAAATAGCACTAACCTCATAAGGTGGAAAATCAAATAAAGATCACACAACCTTTTTAATAATATTGCAAAGATTGGTTACAATTTACTAAAATGTGAGCCTAGCAGGGGTAGAATGTAGGGTACGGGTAGGTGTAGAATTAGATTATTATTCTGATTCCAGCTATTCTATTTGATTAATTTTTTTCTGTTTTTTTATTTAACAGAAAATTTAACCACGGCCTTGCATCCCCAAGAAATAAGTTATGTGACTGTAAGTGAACTTCAACAACTTAAGATTTCACAGCTATCTCTCCATGAAAAAGTTACAGTTCAGAAAAGAGGTCGTTCAACACCTGCTATTCTAATATCTCATCTAGGCAAAAGCAACAACAAGAAATATATTAGTAGCTTTAATTCTGAATGGTACCAACGGAAAAGTTGGCTTTGCGGCTGTGAAGTAAAAAATGCATTGTTTTGCTTCCCGTGTTTGCTGTTTGGAGATGATGTACCGTGGACAAAAGAGGGTTTTAGAAATATAAACAAAATGAAAGAAAAAACTGAACCGCAGGAGAAGTCAAAGAAGCACGTTGATAATGTTGTTTCACTGTCACTTTTAGGAACCGCAAGTATTAAGGAGAAACTTAGTGAGGCATACATACTTTCAATCAATGAGCATGATGTAAAAGTTAAAAAGAACCGTGAGATTTTGTCCAAAATAATATACTGCATTTACTTTTGTGTAAACTTTAAAACTCCCTTACGTGGACATGATGAAAAAGACGATTCAGTAAATCCAGGGGTATTTAGAGGATTAGTAAATTTTGCATCTAAATTAGATTCAGATTCGAAGAATCACTTACCAGTGCATTCTTCAAAGGAGTTTCTAAGACCATTCAGAATGAGATACTTGACTGCCTGCTACAAATACACCACGAGGAGATAAGTACGGAAATTAGAAAAGCTTCCTTTGTAGCTGTCATGGCTGATGACACAACAGATGTTTCGGAACACACTCAAATGGTCCTTGNGTTTCGTAACACACTCAAATGGTCTTTGTTCTATGGTACGTATTGAATGGAGAAATATTTGAGCGTTTTTGGGGATTCTTTATTCCAGAAAATCAAACTGCAGATGGCATATCAAAACGTATTTTAGAACAATTGGACATAATCCTTCAAGGAAATGGACAAAAACTGATAGCTCAGATATTTGATAGTGCAAATGTCATGAAAGGCAAAAAAGCAGGAGTTCAAGCAAAAATAAAAGCAGTTTATAGTAATGCACATTTCATTCACTGTTATGCACATCAACTTAATTTAATAATGAGCAATGTAGCAAGTATTACATGAAACGCCAGAACTTTTTTCTCTAACATTCTGGCTATTCCAACATTCTTCTCAAGATCACCACAGCGTGAGTCCATTCTCAAGAAACATATGGACGTCAGGATTCCACGTCCATCCTCTACAAGGTGGAATTTCAACATACGGACCATAAACAGAGTTTATGGAAATTTGCAACCTTTAAAAAACTGCCTAACTGAAATTCAGTCAACATCAAATGCAGACCAAACCATTGCAGAAGCAACAGGAATTTTAAAATATCTGAATGATGATAATTTCAAGTTTTGGCTAGAGCTTTTTCATCAGATTATGCCTCATGTTGAAATAATTTACAACCAAATGAAATCTAGAGAAATTAATGTGTTTATAAAGTTAATGAATATATAACGAATTTCATAGCTGCTATTTTAGAATTGAGAAACTCAAAGTACTGTGAGAATCCTTCAAAGACACTCATGGCAGAAACTAAGGAAATGTGTAACTATATATGTGTTGATAAAATGGACATATATTCTTCCACTAAATACTTAGTAGCTGCTAAATGGTTCAGCAAGAATTGCTTCATTAGATTTAAGAATGAACATCCCACAAAAGAGATAGTACTGACCACTGAAGCTTATCCCATGATTGACAAAGAAAAGCTTGAATTGACAAAGAAAAGCTTGAAACTGAACTAAAAGTATTCTATTGTAGGACTGATATTCATGAATATTGCAAATTAACTGAGCTGTTGAAATTTATCTTGGAAAATAATCTAGATGATGTTTTTATTGAAATTACGAAACTGATAAAAATCCTTTTGACAATTCCCATGACTACATCCGGAGCAGAGCGCTGCTTTTCAACATTGAAAAGAATAAAAACTTTTTTTAAGAAGCACTTTGAATTCGGAAAGACTAAATGCGCTTGCAGTACTTTCAATGGAGAAAAATTTCCTCAATTGTCATCCAGAGATCAAGGAGAAAATTATTGAACTTTTTGCGCAAATTAAAACAAGAAGAATGGATTTCATTTTTTAATGAATGGATCAAGCTTGGACTGTAACAATTTAAGTTAAAGTAAGTGTAAAATGTTTGTGTTTTTTTGTTAAGATTTTATCAAGCTCCTGAATAAATTTTCTTTTTATACATGTTTTTTTACTTTAACACAATTTTAAAACAAAGGCTAAAAATCTTCTGGAGCAGCACCCCCACTAATTTTAGCTATGAGCCTCCACTGGAGCCTAGCCACTTTTCTCAAATACAAGATAGATATCCACTATCACAAACAACTCCCCCCCCTCCACGTCGATACCTTTACAACCTGTATTTTAAGTTAATTGCTATCTTCTCTCTAACACGCAACTTGTTTTCAGTCTGATTATATTAATTTGTTAAGTAAGTATGAATTACAAATTATAATTTTGAGCTAATCACATCCAATCATAAGATTTATAGATTCCAATCAAATACGATTCTTCCAGTATTAATATTCGAAATTTCGAAGGTTTGCACAGGTTCACTCCGTGAGTTTGCTAATCATAAACAAAATTTTAGAGGAGAAAACGATCAGCTGAAGCGAGGATGCGCACAACACTTGTGCAGTGAAGGTGACCTACTTTTACCCCCGCACTTCATATCGATTTGACGGGATTGGGTTATCAAGGGTTGGACTTTTCTTTAAAGCAATCATTCGTGAGAGGGTTTACTTGTTGGTGATACAAATAAAACGATGTGTGAACAGACCCTGGATCACGTAGGGTGATGTTTTTAGGAACCTTAGCACAAGTTAAATTATTATTATTAGCACCGCGTCTTACTACCCGTTCGGGTTATGCACACTTACGCTAATGTGTAATGGTAGGGTGATTGTGAGATGAAATGGAGGACCTACAGCTTAACGTGGAATCCGAACCACGGTGGAGGCCTAGCATTCCCCACATTCACAAGATGTCTTGTCAGAGGTGAAGGAAGGGTCAAGTTAAAACCTGTGCCCGTGGACACATGGTTTGAATGTAAAGCTACTGTAGTTTATTCTTGTTTGATGGTGAAAGGGAGGCTGGAGCTCGAATCTCAATCGGGTGGACTGAGTGTGGATTTTCCCAAATGATCTCCCACTCTCCCTCCACGTAAATGCAGGTACATTTCTTTAAAATCCAATCTTCAGAATCCCAACCTCATCAGCTCAATATAACTTATATGATTCTGTTTGGACCGAATAGGTATCAAGACGTGGTAAAAAGAAAAGTTAAGGTACTCACACCTGTGAACACTTGGACAAAGGCGTTAGTCTAATTTAGTCTGAGGCTACATCTGACAAGGACGTAGGGGTTCATAATCCAACCCGAGTGTAACAAGGTGAATTTTCCCTTAATGGTTCCACCGAGAAAATTAAGGCTCTATTTGTCGTAAAATTCCGCCCTCAAAATATTTAATCCATTGGCGTAGATATGGGAATAGTAAAAGGGAGCACGTTATTAAAACTCTGTGAAAATTACGTGACAGATGCATGGATTTTTTTAGCCACATGCCTTACTATCCGCTCGAGCTATACTTACATGTACTAATTACGTTAACGGGTTAAGAATAGATAAGGTTGAATTTAAGAGGAAGTGTACCAACATTTTCGTCGAGAGAGTGGATAAACCATTCTCAGTACACCCGACTGAGATTCGAACCCGAGTCACCGGATCATCAACAGTCTAGTCCAGGGCTATTCAATTGGCGGCCCTTGAGCCACATCCGGCCCACTAAGCTCGCAGTTTGACCCACGGATTGAAAGTCTAACTTCTCTATCACTGGAGATGCGTCGTATAGTTCAGAAGATACGTAAAGGCGCCTGATCTTGAACGACCAGAATATCTTCAGTCTCTTATCAGTGATGGGGGAAGATGCAAGCCCAGTGTTACTCGATCCTTAGCGCCACATTTTATTGTAATCGCGGAGTGATTTTCTTATAATTAGTCTTATTGTAAGTTTTCTAGAATTTTTTTATTTCACTGAAATATATCAATATTATATAAAATATCAAATTCCATTTCACTCAACCCCCGCCTCCCCCCTTTAAACTACAAAAGTAAAAGTATAATCTGATAACGTTCCAAATAACTTCCAGATTGAATTAAATGTCTGGCCCGGCAAATATAATGATTTTTGGGAGTGACCGGGTTTGATAACTAACTGAATAGCCCTGCTCTAGTCTATAACAAGAGTGACGCCTTAAACCATGCGGCCATCAAAGTGTGTGATGGGGAGTAGTTTTTAAAACCGGCATATAAAGTTTATTGAGCTGTGGGCCAACCTAATGCGCCATTCACATGAGCTTTGTTTTCACCCAATTATTATCAAAACAAGTAGCTATCAACAAAACTTGTGCAGTGTCTAGTGCTAGCGCGAGTTCCTAGTTTTAAACATTTTAAGTACAGACGCATATGCAGAAAAGATACTAGTAGACCTACTCCTATATTAGCAAATTAAACATCAATTATTTCCGTGTCTATCAAACAAAAGTAAAATGCAATATCTTTATTAATTTGAGGTAAGTAGTTCGATACACTAAGGTTTTAATTTTTACATGTACAAAGAGTTTTTTGAAAATAAATTTATTGTTGTTAGTTGTATTAACTATTCAAAAAACAAGGAAAAAAACAATGCCCATAATGAATCATGCATCATATTTTTCGTAGGAGCTAATTCGCTCATTATTTCGTGAAAGTTACCATCGTTATTTCAATACACGTTTCTTTATAGAATTAAGTACGAAAACATCGCCATGTGTATGAGACATATGCCATGGGTTAAAGCAAGGCAAATCGTAGTATTTCCTTTGCTGTGGGCCGACCTTGACTGTCAAGCGATAAGAAATGTCAATCTGTTCAAACGAGATAGGAAGGACTAAGCTCAGGGCCTTTTCAAGTTCGACTTGATGGCTCTTCAGTATTGAGACACCAGCCTTTAAGGTTACGACTTTAAAAAAAGAGGGGGGGTATGAATTATGAGCCGGTGTGGGCAGGGAGCCAGCTCGAAAGGATTATTCCCAACTAGGCCCTACAGTTTAATAAGGCTCTATATTCCTGCACTTTCTTGCACCTCCTTTCACCCCACTCTGCAACTCTGATTCGATAACAATATATTTGGTGGGGAAGCAGGGTTATTTTTAATTGTTTTGAATAATGAAAGAATCCGAATGATTATGGATGTGTGGGCCTGATCCTTGGGTGTAAAGGGGGTTTAATTGTCTCCTAATTAAAGCCCCATCTACACACACCATACCCGCAAGGTGCGTTGTTCTAGTCTACAAGAGCTCAACTTCACAGTAACAAATCACTGTACATATAGTCCCTGGTCTGTCCGTCCGTCTCCATCCATAGTCCGTAGCACTCTATTAAGTTGGATCAAATTTAACTTTTCTAAAGACTAATCACAATATCGTTATGTACGACTAATCACAATGTCGTTATGTACGACTCAATCAGGGGAAGACAAATAAAAGAACATCTATGTGAGAATCAAAATAAAATAATTAATTATAGTAAAGGAAACAGTCACCATTGTCTTGATGTGTACCTCATTTTAATTTAATAGATAACTTTAACATACAAATCTTCACAGTTTTTTTAAAGTCAAAACACCTGATAAAAATAAAATTTTAAAATTATCGATGTTTTTTAGAATTTGCTGTAACTGTTTTATTTCGACAAATTTGATCGAACAAAGTATTATACTTTCCTATTAGTTGACACGATATAACGTTATTAAAAAAATCATAAGGATACGGTGCTTACGGAGTATACATAGTAGGATTCTGGTAGGAAGAACAGTATTTAACAGTTACAAACGTTACTAAAACAATTTTAATATATTCATACGTCAAGTCATGTGATCTGCAACTGTAACTTTTGATAAATATGATTAATACCTTTAAAATAAGAGTAAAATGTTATCAATTTCAACAGAAAAAAAAAGTTAGTATTTTCTAAACTGTTCTTCATGGGACAATTGAACTATAGAAAAAGTTCAACTCCCCAAACAGGAAAGATCAAATAATTTTTATAGCATTAAATCCCTCTTCAACGGCGTCGCCTAATTAAAGGGAAATATCCTCAAACTCCGGTATTTATACTGAGAATATCCGTTTTGAAATACAAAACCATTAAATAATTCTCAATTATATTGGAATGCTTGTTATGAACTTGTTAAAAATTACTTTATTTGTATGAATATGTATGAATCATGTTTATAACCATTTACTTTAATCTCAAAACGGTTAAATTTCGTGCCAATTGCCATTTGAGTTGATTTAACATTTGTATGGTTAAAAAAAAGTGTAAAGTGTTCGATCCTAACGTTTTAACGTGAACCATATTTTGAAATAACAATACACTTCTTATATAACATGGGATTTCTGGGTGTCACCAAATCGTTTCAGCGCTAAGGTAATTTACCTTAAGTAATTTTCAGTTTAACTTTAACGTAATCGGGTCTATGAATATTTGATGACTTTGATAAGCTACTGACCTAGACATTGAGTTAAAATACCAAAATGCATTAAGACTCATGGAGAAACAAAGGGGAGAGGGGGTGGAAGGTGGCTACAAGTCACCAACCCTTTGTTACGGCACTAAATAATAATAAGAGTAGCTATAACGCCTAGAGTTTAATAACTGCTAGTCGAACATTTTACAGTAATTGAAAAATAAAGGCAGTGACTGTCGTAAATGACACCCCCTTTCAAAAGTGAAAGGTGAAGAACACATGGAATGGCATATGAACAGAGTAAAGTAAATATAGTAGCAATTTGTATTATAAGTCTTACAGTGTGATTTGGTTGACAGATATAGAGGTATTTAATGCGTACTTTCCACATATCGATCACATTAGATGACGACTAACAAAATGACTTAACATAAGGCAGCACATCTATTACTACATAGGCCTACCAGTCAGCCCTGGCACCTAAATAATATTTACCAATTGGACAGTATAACTTACAAAGAACCCTTATGTGGAAAAATCGCCAGATCAAGACTGAAATGGTTCGGGTATGTGAAGAGGACGGAGATTGAAAGAATGGCGAGGAAGTGGATGGAGGAGGTAGTCGGGAGACTTCCAAGAAGAAGATGGATGGACGCTGTAGAGGAAGAATTCAGAAGAGAGGTAACTGGAGGGCCATAGATGATTAATAAATGTATCTAGATGGAAATATATGGAAGAGAATCACTAATTGTACCCGGTTTGTTGGAACAATAAGCTAATAATGATTATGAACTTACAAAATAGATTAACCTAGAAGAGTATGTCTAATACTACACACCAGCCTTAGCTCATAGATATTTACTAATTGGACATTAAAGCTTACAAACTAGCCCTAGTAGAGTATGTATAGTACTGCACGACAGCCCTAGTATATGGATATGTAATAATTTTATGGCAGGACAAACCCATATACAAATAGTAGGCCTAAGTACCTTCACCGCTAGCAACACCCGGACTCAAACCAGGATATCTAAGCCTAGTACGCACTTGGAAAGATTGTTTGAAAATATGTTGCTCTTGCTTTCGCGAACCGTTTTCAAACTGTTAGTCAACAATCTTTCTTGTTCACTTTTTGTTGCCCAAAGAGGTAAACATGTTTCTTGTCACTCATTTCAAATGGGTTACAAGAAACATTGTTTGCATGTTTACCAACCAACATTGTCGATAGCAAATAATGTGGACCAAGATAGTCGTGCTTTATACTGGGACCAACCATTTGTAAAATAATTTTAAAATCTGCGGGAGACAATGCGAGTGAAGTTTCTAAAACCTACTTCCGTCATTGAACTGCAGTTCTGTTAGAAGCTTATTTGCATAGTATTAACCGTTTTGAAGCACTACACGAACCCATCACAGTTTTCTTCTTGAAAGGTACATAATAATATGTATAAAGCACAAGCCATAGCAGCACACTCCTTGGCCGACACCTTTTACTTCAGTGGTATTCAACCTGGGGTACGCATATACATCTTAAGGGGTACGTAGAATTTAAAAAATACATATAATTATATATATGTGTGTGTGTATGTGTTTCTTAAAACTTTGTTTGTAGCTTATTTTAGATGTATCTTACAGAATATGTATAACTTGCCTTATGCATCGACAACTTTTGGGGTACACGTTGAAGAGAAATTATATCTGGGGGTACACGAACAAAAAAGGTTAAATGTCCCTGTTCTACTAAACTAAGCTCTGGAAGAAGACGCCCACGTACCTTCTCATCCACCTGCTGCGCCGCCATAGTCTCTTTCACTAGAGAAACAAGGTTCACGACGCTTTGACAGATATGACGGGTCGCGTCTCACTGAACTGACGAGTCAGTTTCAGGGACGATACAGACGAACACAACTAAAGAGCGCTATACGGGATGAACCAGAACTCAAGGCGGGGAAGGAACTCTAACCAATACGTTTATAAGTTATGTCCACGCGCTAATGGTTTATTTTGACGTGGCTGGTCCGGGTATTAAGTTTTCTGAATTGAAAAGGTACAAGATTTATCACTCACTATCTAATGGAAGTAGATCTAAAATCAAATATAGCTAGCAAATTAATGCAATACTAGTCAATTGACTCTGTATAACGCGCTGCTAGCGGTGGGATGGTGGGCTTGGCCCTGAGCCCCCAGTTGTAGAGGCAGGGGAAGAGACTCCTTCCCCTGACACCACGCGATTAGCCTGGCTTCCCCCACTCTTCTACTCCAAAAATGTTCTTCACCCCTCTCATGTATTGTCACGACCTTCAACATTCAATTTGATATGGAATCGCCAGCAAAGTGGATAAATATAATAGTTTAAAATAATAATAATAATAATTATTATTATTAGCATCACATCTTACTACCCGTTTGGGTTATACGCACTTACGCTAATGTGTAATGGTAGGATGATTGTGAAATGAAATGGAGGACCTACAGTTTAATGTGCAATCCGAACCGCAATGGAGGCCTGGCATTCCCCACATTCACAAATTGTTTAAAAAATAATATCCCCAGTACAACTGGTCTGGTAGGCATTTTGTCATGCTGGCAGTTTTAGTGATTTTTGACCATCCATTATTAGTTGATATAATTATTGCTGACTAAAAGCTCACGCTTATTATAGGACTAACACAATAATAATAAAAAAAATCAACGTTTATTTAAACGTAATTAGTGCTTACATGGTGTGTGTGTGTGTGTGTGTGTGAGAGAGAGAGAGATCACTCTTCTGGGATATCGTCATATTTACACTAATGAGAAAGGTAGAAATTAGAGGAAGTATAAGCC
>CABFOW010004153.1:0-45789 GCA_902141385.1 Timema californicum | reverse complement strand
AAACAATATTTTAAACATAATTAAAAGTACTTATTTTTCGTTTTGGAACGTTACTGATTTTGTGTAATATAGTGCTCACATCAATACCTTTTAATACAGGCATCGTATTTACTTGGAAAAGAGAAAATTGTTGTCATTTTTTTACATACAATAAATGATTTAATAATTATACTATCGTATTTTGAAATATTTAACTGAATAAAATATTTTCATCAACTGAGTGTTTGCATCATTGTAAAAAACTTGTTTACCGTTATGTTCAATCATATGGTTTAGATTCGTTAGTCGCCATTTTGAGGCTATGTTCGTTAGAAGTTTTTGTGAAAGTGGTGTTAATATTTTTTAAAGGGGAATAAAACTATAAATAAACTTTTGTGTCCGACCTCAAATAAATATATAAATAATAATTATTGTCCTAAATTACTGTGGTTAACTATCACATTCATATATTACCATCTGTTTTCATTACAGACATCCAAAGTGATAGATGTCAGCTGTTGGCGTAGTGATATATTAGGGATTACTTCTAATACCATTTCGAGCTGTCATCCAGGTAAACTTAGCTCGTGAATGACTTATAAGATGTATCTTCCTGAACGTTTTCTCATTCACCCTCCTCGTATACACTAGATAAATTTCCCCTAAAATGGTACCTTTCTCATTACTACTCCATTAGTGCTATTAAATGCGTACAGCCGGATGAGTGGTAAGATGCAGTGCGCGCGCATACACACAACACATTGACATTTTTAGGGTATTAAATAAGGGAAAAAAATGGCAAAGTTACCGGGTACGGACAGTATAAACTGTTCGGCCAAAGAAAATTAATCACAAAAAGGTAGATATCCGTCAACGCAGCGGAAAGAAACGACTGAAGGGGGCCCAAGGTATCCGCAGACCATCGAAGCTTGACGCGCACGTAAGTAACACTAATTGTTCCAAGAAACAACTCGACGGTGATGCCTCAATGTGCGCATAAATAAGAAAATAACAACCTCGTACATGAGCACACAAGTTGAGATTGTTCTTGACCGATTGGACGATAAAGTCGTTGCTGCGTAATGGGGTGGGGGTTATCAGCACAGGGGACTATCATATCCTCCGGGGTCAATGATAGGCTTGCTAGGACTGGGTTGTTGCAATGTCTGTTCAACCTCGTCCCAAGAAAGCCACTGGCAAGCTTATTATTATTTATTATTATTTATATGTCTGACTTTCAAATATGTTTCGTTATTTTATTCAATTAGTTTTATTATATTTGGAAGAAGGTACAGGGAAGGTGGATAGAAACATATAAAAAAGACGAACACAATATGGCGTTTACCATGAAAAGATTAACACATTTCACACTTTACATTGCTGCCATTGGACAAAAAGGTGATAGTTGCCTCTTAAAGAAAATCGATCGTCACCGCCCAATCCCCCGACCTAGGTTTCATTCTACCGGAACTCATCAGGGAGGAGTGTGAAACGCGCAACACAACTTACTAAAATAAGAAACAAAAAATTACAAAAGGAAGAAAATATAAAACTGTAAATAATGATAAAACACATTAGTTTTGTAATTTCAATTGTATTTATTATTTTAATGGCCACTTTTCTCTGAAAATATGTCAGATCATTGAATCCCGAGGGGGAGGGAGAATGTGTAAAGGTTTTGATTATAATATTGAAGAATTAACACTTCTGGTCTACAGCATAGCTAAAATTAGTGACAAATTCAACCATGAGTGTTGTTATGAATGGGAGAAGAGAATTGGAATTGCTGTTATTGCTTATTATTGTAACCCATATGATAAAATGTCTGGTCTTTGGGAGAAATTAAACTGAAGTGAAAACTTTAGAATCTTAGATATTCCATGTTTATTCGTTCAGTTTAAATTTGCGGAAAATGTCTTGAGCTAGGGAAAAAACTTTCAGTAGAAGATTCCCATGGAAAATCAAAGGGAAATTTTCGGGAGAAGATTCTCCATCTCACATCTCTAGCCTCAGCCCTGCAGTAGGTAGCGGTAGACGTAACACAAACCGGCAGTTAGACGTGGTGCACACAAAGAGGTTAACACTGTGTGTTCAATTAATCAGGGTCGCTCTTAGAGGTGTGCGGCCGTACAGGACCCCGCGATTTGGGGGGAACCCATGCTTGATTAGGCAACGGAGGGGGAACAAACCTTTTCGTGGGATAGAGGGAGGGATTTTGCTTGCGCGCTCGGATAGTAGGCTCCCTGTATAAGCGATCTAGCAAATATTGTCGGAATGTAAAAACAAATAAAAATATAATCATGGGGTTTGATTTATTGAACGAGTGAAGAAAGTTATCCGTTTTTAACTCCACCGATGTAAATTTGCATGTCTATCTGTGGTGGATATGTCTCACGATAACTTTTTAACTCATTCACCGATTTAATTCAAATTTGACACAGTTTTTCTTTGTAGCTTTGTACAGATCAGCTTCGTTGGGGAATAAGATAGGACCAAGGGTTAGGGAAAATCATCACTAATATGTATAAAAGCATGACTTCTAGAATTAATTATTACACTATTTACCGTTATAGGACATTTTCTGATACATTCTACGGCTGAAAATTGCTATGAAGGCGCAAACTACTGTAATAACACTAAACAATACCACAGTTTTTCTTAATATAAATTTTTATTCTAGGGGTGAAGGGTGGCGTGAGGCATATAATTTGGAGCCCTGCAAACGAAGTTTTCCCATGGCCCCAAGTCTGATAAGGGTGGACCTGCAACTATTTAATAAAAGTTAGATTTCAGCTACCAACTCTTGATGATATATTGTTCCCTATTTCTGGTACTGTCCTCGAATGTTGCACAATCATTTTCACGCCATCTAGCTACATCTGTCTCAGGGAGTTTATAAACAATAGACATGTTCATGACTGTAGAGTTTGAGAGGTCATCCACAGATCTAATATACTTTTGGTTCCATCCGAGGTAATGTCTATTAACAAAGTTACAGGGGTGGCCAGTGGACTGGTAAACTGAGAATAATGATAAACAGGCATGCAACCAGCTGGGCTGAGGCGATCCTGGGGTTTTTAGAATGCCCACCCCACCCAAAATCAAACTAATATCCCATTTTAACTAAGATTATAATTCTTCTTTTTAATGCATAAAATGAAAGATAAATACTTACAAAGAGAGCCGAATAGTTTTTCGGCTTGACATTTGCAATAGATTACATTTCCGGTGACGGGAAGGTCAAGGTTCGTCTACCGGCTGGGTGTACTGAGGGTTATATATTCCTAAATGCTTTTTCACTCTTCCCCCACAAAAATGCAGATCTATTTTCTCTAAATTCAAACGTCCTCATCTCAACCTCAATTGTTTAAAATTGCGGATAGCCCAACCGGTAGTAAAACATAGTGTAAAAAAGCTAATTATGCAAGGTATTATTTGCATTTGCGTGAAGGGAAAGTGGAGAACCATCTAGGAAATAATAATTCTGAACATCCGTCTTGGATTCAAGCTACGACTACCATACCAAAGAAAATTTTGGTTTACATAAAGTACAATATTTGTTAATTAATATTCACCACAATATTTATCACCAACCATAACCTTTATGTTGATTATTGTCTCTTTTGAACAGCAGGATCACGGACGGATTGTAAGATTATTTTCATAAGTTTTATAAAATAGTGTTATTTCAAATTAAGTAAAAAAAAATTGCAAACAGAATGGGAATAAATATATACGTTCGTTGAATATAAATTGTAGTAAAATGAAAATTTTGGAAAAATTGGGGAATTTTCAATTTTTATTTCTATCATTGTAAAATAATTTCGAGTAAGACTTAGTTCCGGTGTTCTTACATTTATGGGGACTACCAATGGATTGCCTAATACTTCTCCATACTCCTCTAACCAGACTGTTGAAATCATCACCACCACCACCAGCCCTATTAGGTAGACTACTATTTTGACTTCAAAATATGTCAATAACTTGGTTTAATTTCACATATGAATAGCCAGAAACGGAACATATGAGAGACAATCTTAAGTGTTTTATCATATTTATTTGTATTATTATTATTATTATTATTATTATTATTATTATTAGCACCCCATCTTACTACCCGTTCGAGTTATACGCACTTACNAGATGAAATGAAGGACCTACAGTTTATCGTGGAATCCGAACCACGGTGGAGGCCTAGCATTCCCCACATTCACAAGATGTCTTGTCAGAGATGAAGGAAGGGTTTGGTAATCTGATAAATCTTTTCCGCGACCGAGGAATTATTTGTAGAGAAACGTAGAATCACACATGCACAATCCGTATTGATAACAGTGATATTTTATTGTAATCTAGCAAACAACAACCTTAACAAATAAAGGCTCAGAGATAGAGTCCTTTACTCCTATGATTTGGTTCCCATACTCTTGGTTTAGTGTTTCCTTCTTCAGAAAGTGTACGTTAACTTGTTAGTTCAAAAAATAAGTTTGGAATTACGGTTACTGGTGAATTATTCTTGAGAGCTTGGTTTTTTTTCTAAGCCCACATATAAAATCAGAATGCGTTTCAGAAACCTTAGCTAGCTCTAGAACAGACACTACAACCAACACATAGATCCCCGACAGATAATTAATCATTATGAATAGTGAAAGCCCTAACGCCATCGATTACAATAAAACTAAGGCCCCGCCTCCCCAAAGCTGTTTGGAATTACGGTTACTGGTGAATTATTCTTGAGAGCTTGGTTTTTTTTTCTAAGCCCACATATAAAATCAGAATGCGTTTCAGAAACCTTAGCTAACTCTAGAACAGACACTACAACCAACACATAGATCCCCGACAGATAATTAATCATTATAAATAGTGAAAGCCCTAACGCCATCGATTATACTAAAACTAAGGCCCCGCCTCCCCAAAGCGATTTTGAGAGATATCAAACGACTTTATTATGAGAGCGTTTGGCCGGACAGACAGCATGAAGGCTGAGATCTCACTCAGACTTTACAGGACTTGCTCGTTTACGTTATTTTATGCTTTGTGTTTTACTATCCATCTGAAAATTACGCATTTAATTAAACTAATTGAGTAGGTATGAGAAAGGCTTGATTAGAAAAATGTACCTGCATTTGTCTTGAGTGAGTGGTAAACAATTAAGTAATTCCTAGCCTTACCATACTACTACCTAGGTGGGCGTATTATTCGAGTTTGACCTTTGACCCCAATGTGGAGAGTGTGTATTGTGATAATTACGCAATGTTGTTGTTGCTTCCTGATTGGTTGTTACGTAATGTTGTTTTCACTCTCTGATTGGTTGTGACGTAATGTTGTGTCGCTATGTGATTGATTTTCCCTCTCCTCCTGACCTCCTTTCCAGTGTTCCAAACTTGTTTATTCTTGTCCAAACTTGTTTTTTAATTTGTGCTCATTGGTTATTTATGTATGCTCATTGCTTTTTTATGTGTGCTCAATAGTTATTTATGTATGCTCATTGTTTTTTATTTATACTCATTGGTTATTAATTAAGTGTTTTTTGTCTGGGTAGGATTGGGATGGAGCATTGGAGTTTTTTTATTTATTGGCCTGCAGTCCACGGCACCGGGTGCTCCTCCTTCGGCATCGCTAGTGAGCTGCTGGGAGCATATTCTCTGGCCAGCCGCTTAACTAAGAGTTTGACCACCGAGCAGCTGACAGCGTATCACGGCCGTAAGGCCCCTTTCACTTTTCCCTCACTCCCCCAACCTCCTTACATCACCACGAACGAACTGAGATACACTGACTGCTCCCTCTCGCAAGACTCTGTTGGATTGCCTTTCTCATCACTCCCCTCCCCCTCACTTTCTTCATACCCCTCAACAGTGGGGGTCGTCAGATATAGCAAACTTGTTATAAAATTTTAAAAAGGGTGGCAACTACCTTGTTAAAGAGTCATGAACCACCAAGGCCGCTTGGTTCCAACGGTCGTGGCCTTCTGAAGGTCACCGGTTCAGATGTGCTTTCTCCCAACCCCCCAAATCTGCTTGGCGCATTTGTCGTGACCTTCTGAAGGCTACAGGTTCAGATGTGCTTTATAAATTCCCACTCTGGGACCAATGATTCGATTTTCCCCCGCCAGGAGCCTTACACTTAGACGGCGTGTACACCGGGATTCAAACCTCTATATCTTTAGCATAGCTAATGTCTGTTATAAGGGCCGTACTTCCTGCACCCCACTATTTTGCCAGTCGATCAGGTAGAATATGTACCCGCATTTGTTTCAAACATCAATCCCACTGTCACAGGCCGTCTAGTGACGCCTTAGACCATGCGACCATCGAAGCAAGTATAAAATGCATTGTGACGGTAGATTGCTACCCAAGTATAAAGTGAAAAAAAAAGTTTTATTCCTTGCGCCACTTATAACAACAGAAAAAATAATTTAATGTTTCGCAACTATTTTTGTCGGAATAATATATTACTCTTACATTAATTCATAAGTAATATTGAATTGAGTAAATTGAATTTAATGTTCGCAACTATATTTCAACGAAATAGTATATAACTACATAAATTCGTAAGTAATATCAGGGCTGAGGAAGATATAAAATGTGCCTGCATTTGTGTGAAGGCCGAGCGACATGGTCAACCAGGATTCAATCCTCCCCACCTCCCTGCTAATAGCCACGAAGTTAAGCTTATCGGTATTTAGAACTGCGTCTTACTACCCGTCAGGGTCACAAGCCGTGGACGATGAGGGAGGAAACTGACCTCGGTACACACGCACGACAGGGATTTGAACTAATCTCGTAGGCAAGCGTGAGATAAGAGCTGATGTTGACTAGGTGAAGTGTGTAACAACATTTGCCAGGGATTGAAATGTGAAGTAATTAGCGTTTGTTGCCCTCTACGGGACTTGAACCCTACCTTCTTACGTCACAGGACGAGATGTGTATCAACATTTGCGCGTGATTGACAACTGAACACGAGGGGGTAATTGAACCCTCCAACACCATCTGGATAAGAAGCCGCCAACTTTGCATGTGGTACACCACCGTTGAAGCGACTATAAATAGACCTTGAAATCGTTACATTCGGTCATGGTAATGTAAGGTTTGATTCCTACAGGTTACACTCATTATAATTGAAAAGAACATAGTTTAAACAACATATAGATTTATTAATAGAAAAAACAATAGTTAAGAAAACAATGGTTTACAATAATATAGTTTGAAAATTGTATGGATTTTGATCCAAACAGTTAGGCTTGAGAATTGAAACTGTGGCTACAAGGGCTGCCTAGTCGCCAGGCCACAAGTAGAAGTATTTCTAAAAAGGAGAACAGTTAAATAGTTACTAATAGAAAAATATTGAGCAAGATATGCATGCAACTTTAAATCAGTATTGCCTGATGGGTATTTCGAAAAATAGTATCCATAAAACATTTCGGATATCAAGCTGTTGATAACAGCAGCCAATGGCTAGGAAACAGGTATCAAAAGTACTATGGCCGGTCACATTCCTCTTTGGTACTGCCAGAGCATTCAATAGTACATAAAGTTCAAAAAAGCAAGTGCATTGAGAACAACAAAACAATATGAATCGATCGAAAGGCAAAAGTTAAAGGGTATTATCTGCGCGGACCCCACTATGACTCTAGTGCAGTTCCCTGGGTTGCGCACCGAAACTAATATTGCATGTGAAGCGTGTCTACTTAACCAACCCAAAATACTGTTTTCAATTAACTGTATAGTAATAAGGAAAACAAACAGACAACATGGGAATAGCCATCCATAAAGTGAACTGGTGCTCACGACGTACAAGGCGTTAGGACAAACTTTGACCCAAGAATAGATAAAGGAAACTTGTGGAAGTTTATAAGTCCCTAGCTAAGGCATTATAATTTTCTATGCCAGAAACTCATAATGTAAAGACAGAATGATCAATATATATAGCAACATAGTATACAGGACTGATTTACAATATTAGAAAAACAAGCAATAAAGAGACTCGTCCCGCATTATGAAGGACACAATATTTAATCAATAAAATAAAGCTTTGAGTTAGCAAATCATCAATACTTGAAGTTGATTGACTGTCAACTAGGCATACTATTAATTCAAAAGGAAATCGTCTCCGACATTATAAAAAAAATCAAATGGGGCAAACAGATATAGCTCATCTTTACAACAAAATTTAAATTCTAAGTCATTAGGACTCGTCGATTACTTTACAATACTTAGTAAACCGAAGTCTGAGGATCCAACCATAGCTGCGGTGAATCCCACGGCCTAGACTTCGTAGGTGACGTTGAAATGCGTCAGTCCTGTCTAAGGTGGCGGTGTATCCGACGCCTCAAACTTCATGGTCAACGTGATGGTGCTGGAGTCCTTCCTTCAATGCAGGGATACTGTAAACTGGCTCTATTGTGTGCTGGGACACGGGTCCTTATATAGTTCCCAACCTGATACGAAATAAAGAAAGCGGAAAGGATGATAAACACAAGAGCGTAGAAACTAGGGATGCAGAGGAAGGTGGGGCAAAGAGAATTTAACAAGAAAAAGCCACTTGCGATGAAAAGGAAGAGACAAACTTTCTTGGTTTACCACCAGGGTCGTTTATGAGCAGCAGGTCTTTGCGTCGATGCTCATACGCATTTCTTCTCTTCAACAGATCTAGTTATTATAGCACGTGATACGGCCATTATTGAATGGTGTAGTGTGCTTCACATGTGGGAGAATTGAATCAACAGACATCTTGAAGATGGGAGTACTCACCAAGGCATATTATATGGAAATATATCTGTTTTAGTTATGTTATTGAGGATCCATTATTATTTTTATGAGAATTTGTGATATAGATGTAGTTTACTATATTTTCTTGTAGACGGCATGGCAACCGTATGTGATTTTTATCGATTTTTATCCGACATCATCCAATGGGAAAAGCAATGCGTTAAGGTATTTTTATTCATAATTATGATAATATTAATCCTCTTTTTTGATATAAACTCCCGTATTTATCAAAAGACAATATTTTTGACCAACCACGTGTTTGAATGTTTGAAGATAGGGAGAAACGTATATTTATTAGACTGCATTCAGAGCAGACTCAGTTAAATATGTGAATATAGTTTGTTTCTTGCATAAATTATTAAACTATTGAATTTTTTAATTGTAGCTGTCCAATCTATCTGATTGACATGCTACAGTAATTAATAATTGCGAGCGATAACCATCAGAATGAGTTTCGACGTGCTGAAAAATTGGATAAATTCAGGCATGTTTAAAAAGCGTTTTGTATATTTAAATGGTTACTATTTTGCTTATTACGTCTTTAAGGTACAGTGACATTTGTTCTTTTGACAGACTTTCAAGAAAACCGACCCCCTCCAACTGCAGCGTCGGTAGCGCCGGCTAGCCCGGACACTTTAGCTTTTTTTTTTTAGCGAGGACGGAATTTTCCTGGCGGATGGCGACTGGTACACAAGTAATTAGCTTCCTGCTATAGATTTGAGCGTGAATGGTGAGTGGTTTTTTTCACACAATATTAATTAATATATATTTATTTAATTTCAGACTACTGGGATCCATGTAGGTTGGATCCAGGCCTGAGGGATCACGTGGCACCTGCAGAGGGCTTATCGACGTGTGTGCGGGCACTGCTTATTGAAACCGGTGAAGCAATGGGTCCTGTACCAACGCCCCTCCTAGAAGAGATCGGTGCTCTGCACGGCACCACCATCGTCCTCATGCAGTTGTCAGCCTTCAGCCCCCTAGACCCTACTGACGTTAGCGGAAATTTGATCCCCGATGTTTGGGGTGAATTGGAGGCAATATACCGGCTGATATGTAAGTTTGCTATTATCTATTTTAGCTCCATCTACAAGTAACTATATTATAGCCACTAGGTTGGAAATAGGCAGCTTATTACTTAAGAGTTATCCACGTCCTCTCTTCCCTCCAAACCACCGTTGTTTCGCTGGCATACCAAAACCTTTTGTCAGCTTCCCGTTTCTAGAATATTAGCTCTTATATTCACGGTATAGAAGGTTATTATTACAAACAAGAAAAGAGAGAAAAAATTATAATTTTCGATTTAGCGGTGTTTGCAATGTGTTGGATCAAATTCAACAGCCACCTTAGCGCATTCGATAGCATGTCTGTATACTAAACTATTGGTCCCGGGCTCGATTCCCAACACGGCTAAAAAATGTCAGTCTGATAAATTAACAGCCAGTGGGCCGGATTTGTGGATGTCCTCGTCTTTAAGTTATTAGCACTTTACGAATAAAAAAGTGACCCGAGCTTTAGACTGGAAAACAGTAACGGATTTAAATTCATTATAATATTGAATGGAAAAAATATACTTTATTTAATTCTAAAACAAAATTATTTTTACCAATAGAAAACTTAATTCCGACCATTAAAAATTACCACTCTAACATCAATATATATTTTTACTAATTTGTGTTAAGACATGTTTTCCCCTAATAGCTTATTTAAAGCTAGATTTCTTCAATCATTAGCGTGGTGTCGTAAACTTGGCTACTTATCGAAATAAAAGATAGCATGGCAAGTTACTTAAGAGTCTAAAACATTTTGCAGGTAAACTTGGCTACTTAGTGAAATAACAGATGACATTGCATTTCAATTTAGAGCAAATAAAACTTGCGCTTTGCTGGTCAATTATATGGTTTTAAAACTGGGGTAGTTTGGATCTAGTGTTACAATCTGTTTTAAGTATATACTGGCATAATAATTAACCAGGGAAATTATATTGTTGCTTTATCCAATTAATAAAAAGAGAGAAAACTCTATATATATATATTTGTTTTGTTGATCTATGGGTTCCGGGTTATATTCCCTGGCAGGGGCGAAAAAGAAGTTTAAAGTATCATAGTGATAAATTAAATGCCCTGGACTGTATTTTGTACATGTTCCAGGGTTCAAGTGTATTTATTACACCCACTTTGCGAATGGTGGTATCAGTTAAAGCAATTATGTTTAGAAAAAATTGTAACATATTATATTAATACCGAAATTAGATTAAAATTGAAAAGTATCATATATTGTGTGGTATCATTTTAAAGAGAGAAAAATATGTTGTAGTTAGCAGAAAATGTGTTTTGAACAATTATATTTAAATGAGAATGTTGGTATCAGTTAAAGCAATTCTTTTAGGCAAAATTGTAACATATTATATTAATACTGAAAGTAGATTGAAATTGAAAAGTATTATATATTTTGTGGTATCATTTTAAAGAGAAAAAAACACGCGGTAGTTTGCAGAAAATGTGTTTGGAACAATTTTATTTAAAGTGTTTACTTTGACACGTGCTTTGGTGTTATAGTTCAAATGGAGGGTGGGAATAGCAGCTCCATCCTCCCACCATTACCGGCTGTGAGACCCCTTTACCCCGACGCAGGAGCACAACAACCAAGACAGGCAGAGGTGTTCGAGCCCAAGCTGCGGCGATGCAGATGGGGTCCACGGTCCTACCCGCAACTCGTGGCAGTGGCGACAGTGGAACCATCTTCGGCTCCACGGTTGGAAATTAGTGACCCAGTAAACCAGGTTGGTGGAGCTATGTCCCAAGGCATCCCTCTTTGAAACGTCGAGGACAGAATAAAACAATTGAGGCGTTTCTTTTATACTGGTAGAGAAATTTCCGTACATCTTGGTGCTCCAGCAAGCGATCGTGACGCATTAAGCTAGCTTGAAAAACAAATTACTAATTTGCTCAATCGACTGCAGGACCATGGTGTCAGCGCCGATGATCATTTTGGTTTACTTTTGAACAGCATGGACTTGACGTTGAATACTGTATTCGTCTCTTTTAGGACGGTGGATCAGTTAGACGCTCGAGCCGTGCTCAATAACGTTAAGTCGCATGTTGCAAAGTAATAGCTTGTTCTTAGGTACGGCACCACTGTACGTTAAATTCAGCAATTTTAAGGAGCCTCGTGGGAGTGCACGTTATTTTGATAAATGCTCTCCCGCGACCATATATAGCCGTAAAAACCAAGGGAGCATTACGATTCAAAATGGTGGTATTAAACTTTGTCTTGCCCATGCATTGGTTGTCGCCAAGGCTGTGTGTGACGTTAACAGAGAGCCAGAATGCATGGACGTGAACACCTTTAAACAAATCAAAAAAGGGCCATCCTATTCAAAAATACAAAGCAGAAGATTTATGCCGTGATGCCCGTGTGAATCTTGTGAAAGTTGGCGGTGGAATCACTGAACTGAAATAATTTCAGATATACCTCTCCTAATACAAAATCACAGTGTTTGGGGAACGTCAGGGGAGGCAAGTCCTATATGAGGGGCCTACTCTCCCCGAACATTCCTTTAAGGGTTACCTTGATTTGTATTTTCACGATGACAAGCAAAACCATTTTGATGTTATAACATCCTTGACAGCCGCATTTAAGTGCTAGTACTTTTACTGCGAGTGCCGTGTCCCGTTCAACACAAAGAATGAGCACAAGTCCGAATACACGTGCAAAAAGTGCTACGCTAAAGCGATATGCAGTGGAGGTCGTATTGTAACCTGTAAATACTGCGGGCGTTGGTTCACAAACCTTACATGTTTTGATAGCCATAAATGTCCCGGTTTTTGCAGAGGTCACATGTCGGTCTGTGATCTCAAAAAGGTTTGTGTGGTCTGTGGGCAATATTTCAGATTGGAAAGATCAAATTATTCACTTAGGTATTATGAGACTTTTTGTAGAGTATGCGAGACTCATCGTCCTTTTGGTCATTTCTGCTATATGAAGCAAGCCCCATCCAAGCCGTCACTGTAAAAGAGCAATTTCATGTTTGTGTTCTTTGATTTTTAATGCAAACAAGAAATGCTTCTTCGAGTAAGCCGTCACTGTAAAAGAGCAATTTCATGTTTGTGTTCTTTGATTTTTAATGCAAACAAGAAACGCTTCTTCGAGGTGCGATCAACACGTACATGCACGAACCTAACCTCTGTGTCGTTCAGACGAGTTGCAAGGCCTGCCTTCATATCGATGTAAATTACCATCATTCACCAAATGTGGGGGCGACAGGACTCGCATATTCAAGGGTGATACCACAATAGCCCGATTTTTCGGATTTATACAGCAAATTAAAGCAACAAGATTTAAGAATATCACCCTCCTAGGCCATAATGCGAAAGGCTATGATGGGAATTTTATTTTAAAATATACGATGGAGGTTAAAAAATGAACTCCAGAGCTCATAATGAATGGTGGAAAATCACTTCACTCCACTCCGCTCCACTTTAATGACTCGCTGAACTTTCTCCCGATGTCGTTGTCCAAGATGCCAAAAACATTCGGCTTGGACGAGTCTTTGGCCAAGGGAAATTTACCCCATTTTTCCAATAAAAAATAAAACGCGGGGTATAGGGGTCCCTTGCCACCAAAGGAGGACTACGGTATCGGTGAGATGTCGGTTGAGGGAAAGGAGCACTTTGAGAAGTGGTATGACGTGTTGGTCAGAGAAAATTATGTCTTTGATTTTAACCGCGAGTTGGAACTGTATTGCGTGAAAGATTTAGAGATCCTACGGAAGGCCTGCCTGCAGTTTAGAGACATGCTTATGGAAAAAGCAAAGATGGATCCTTTCAGAGAGGCGTGTACGATCGCAGGTACGGCCATGTTTGTTTACCTTTGTGTAAATAAATATTCCAAGTATACTTTTAATGGCATGAGATTTATTTGTATAAACTTTGATTTGTGTAAATAAATATTCCAAGTATACTTTTTGTTGTGCGAGATATATTTGTAAAACTTTGATTTGTGTAAATAAATATTCCAAGTATACTTTTCACGGTGTGAGATATATTTGTAAATAAATATTCAATGTATACTTTTGATGGTGTGAGTTATTTTTGTGTGAATAAATATTATAAAAACTGTTATATTTGTGTTTTAATGTATACATCCCCTCCCTCCTAACCTATACATACAAGTTCATTTAACTTATAAGCTCAGTCTCAAACATTATGGACAAGTTGAAACATCCATTTTCGGCCATCATTAGCGGCCCTTTCGGCTGCGGAAAGTCACATTTTTTAGCCGACTTTATCCGTCACTTGGACACAATATATGACGTTAAATTTGATAAAATCACCTGGTACTATGCTTTATGGCAGCCGGGATTCGAACAAGACGGGTCAAGTCTGCACGTCATATTCTGTAAGGATTTGCCGGATACGTATGACACCTCTAATGACTTTACAAAGCTGATTATCCTGGATGACCTGATACGTGAACCCAACGAAGTGCTCGTCGATCTTTTCACCAAAGGATACCACCATCAAAATATTAGCATCATGTACCTTACACAAAATATATTCTACCAGGGCAAGGGCCAAAGAGACATTTCCTTAAACGCACATTATATCGTTGTTTTTAAATATCTCAGGGATAAAGATCAGATTCAACACTTTGCACGTCAAATCTGTCCTGAAAACCTCCGTGTTTTACAAGATGTTTACGCTAATGCTACAAGTACTCCTCACGGGTATAAATTGTTAAATTTCATACAAGCTACACACGAATGGTTCAGATATAGAACCCACACAAATGTCGGGAGCTGCGTGTACCTAACACTCAAAAGCTATAAAGGCACCAACACTTCCCGATTACAGATAATTTCATTACCATGAGTCCCAAAGTGCTGAAGCAAGCCCCTCTACTACGTGCTATGCATCGCATGAACCCGCAGCAACGTGTCGCCTTGCTGAAAACGGCCGACAATAAACTGATCGACTCTGTTTGTGACTGTGCCTACAACACTTAAAAGGGCGAGTGCCATTGAAAAATGCGCAGAAGACCAAGTTACGTGCTCACAAGCAGGTGTTGCGCCTGCTGGTCAAATGATGAGAGTGCTGGAAGAAGAAGAGATGACTGACTACTCGTTCAGAAAGGAGGAGCGTTCCTCCCCTTACTTTTAGCCCCTTTAATCAGCGGTTTCCTCAGTTCCTTATTCAACAAGTAGATAATGGAACACATGAAAAAGATTATATTGGTGTACCCGGAAACATAACACCATTACGAGCAACACCACCAACAAGTGGCATCGGCCACAAAATTAGTGGTCACCGAGCTGGACAAATAAATGGAAAAATCCTCGCTTCAAAACTTGACAAGTCTAAATGAACTTTATACCAACACGCGCTACAACGATATCAGCACTTTAGTCAACACCCTCCACCGCCTGAAAATACCACCACGACCAGCCCTAAAGTGTCTGTATTTCCCCTCTCTGCTGTACCAGTACAAGCACGTAAAAAAGCTGAACTTTAACAATAACTTATTATTTCCTGAGACGGTATCTCTTGGGACGAAAACGAGGAAGTGAGTATTCACAATACGCTTCTACGTGGATAAAATATTGTGGATTTAGTCAACGATATGGTCAGAGCAAGAAGACACAGTGAGCCGTCTCGGTGGCGAGAGTTTATCACAGCACTTAAAAAAATAAACTTCCTGGCAGAATTTATTGTTAATCCAAAACGTTTGGTGCCCATTAGAGATCTAACACCTGTACCCCAACCACTTACACCATCGCAACGCCGTAAGAAGATGAAACTGAAAATGGTGGACGAAAACAAGTGGCTTCCGTTCCAAGCTTAATGGCCCGTTTAGCCGACATCTACTAAGGCCCTTCTCATCCAGCAGGATTTGCAGGGTCGGCATCGCTTATAAAGGCGTCCAAGAAAGATCCCGACAAAGTACGAGAATGACTTCGTGCCCAGGACGCTTATACCCTACACAAACCGGCGATAAAAAAATTCCCACACAACAAGTACGTGGTGTCAAACATTGATGATCTCTGGCTAAGCCGATCTCAACGATATGCGAAGTCTCAGAAAATACAACGACTGTACAGTGTACTTGCTCACCATCATCGGCGTGTCTAGTCTGGGTGAAGACGCTTCCATCCAAGACGGGGAGCGTCGTGAGAGACGTCTTTCGGGACATTTTCAAACAAATCGGCCGTAAACCTCTAAGTTTACAGATAGACAAAAAGAAAGAGTTCACGGCACGTCTAGTCCAGAAATTTCTCAAGCAAGAAGGCATGCATTACTACACTACTTATAATCTGGAAGTGAAGGCAAGTATTGTGGAACGATTCAATAGAACTCTGAAAGGGCGCATGTGGCGCTACTTTACCAAAAGTAACACGTATCGGTATGTGGACGTCCTCCAAGATATCGTCGATGGTTACAATGGCGCAAATCATTCCAGTATCAAGATGGCGCCTGCCTGCGTTTCAGAAACCAATTTGCTTCAAGTCAGAGATAATCTGTACGGAAAACGGCGTCCAAACTCGTGTAGTAAGCAAAAAATGAAAGTTGGTAACATGGTGCGTATTAGAAAATCCAAAATGCTGTTTGAAAAGGGTTACGAAAGCAATTGGAGCGAAGAGATTTTCAAAGTCAGCAGTGTCGTGTTGCGACAACCAGTCGTCTATAGGTTAACCGATCTTGATGTCGAGGAGGTAGAGGGAACGTTTAACGAACCCGAATTGCAACGCGTACGTCTTCCCGAAACCTTTAAAGTTGATAAAAAACTAAGTGTCAAAGATAAAGGTGCCAGAAAGAAAGTGTACGTACAGTGGAATGGTTACCCCACCAAGCTTAATTCTTGGATTCCTGCCAGTTACTTTAGCGCCCTACCATAAAGGACCAGTTTTACATCACTTTGCCGAGCGACAGCTCTATAGGATATTTCCCGAAAAATACCCTCGCGAATTTCACCACGCAACTACCCTACCGTCTTACACTCGAAGGCCAGTGGGAAGTTGCTCTTACTGAGTTCCAATATCCGTGTTCTTTCACCACCGTACCCG
Source organism: Timema californicum (assembly GCA_902141385.1). Lineage (NCBI taxonomy): Eukaryota > Metazoa > Arthropoda > Insecta > Phasmatodea > Timematidae > Timema > Timema californicum. Next base: position 28,983 of record CABFOW010004153.1, on the reverse strand, counting down.
AGGGCCAAAATATTATATGGTACAACTGGGTGGACGCTAACGGCGTGGAACAAATATTCAAGGATCACATCCCTCCTGGAAACTACAGCCCTATCCATGAATTGGTCAAAGCCCTAAACGAAGTAGAGGCGTTTAAAGGGGATTCCGGAGTTGTATTTAAGTACACAAACCCCAACAAAAAGTGGGCGTTGTTTCTTCTTCACCAAATATACAGTTGCTGACTCTATCAAGTCATCTAAGTCTACAGCTCGATTTCGATCCTAAGACTAATCTGATCAAAGCCCAAAAGTCACCGTACGCCACCAACATTCTACTAGGCTTGCCCTCGCAAATGTACATCTACAAGGATATCATCGATCCTCAGCCCATGGGTGGTATTGTGCCACCACTTTTACGTATCGTCTAATGGGTTGGGAATGAGGAAGAAAGCATTTTAGTAATAATTTACCCGAATTTGCGTAGGAGAGTGGGAAACCATTTAGTAAAACCACCATCATTACACCTAACCGGGCTCGAACCCCAGTTTTCCCATCATCGGCAGCATAGTCTATTGCGAGAGTGACGTCTTAAACAACGTGTCCACCGAAGCATGTTAATGTAAAGTAATTACTATTAAATACGTATATGTTTTTACAGCCACGTTTTCCTGTAGTATTGTAGACCTCGTCCCTAACAGTGCTAGGGATGACACATTTGGATGTCAGCATTTGAGCGCACCAACGATAAAAAATCAAACACGTTTGTTTTTTAGCGATATTGGGCGATGATATTTGAGTAAAAGTGGGCAGCGAGATATTCTCACTCACGCTTGCAGTGTGGCCAGTCCTAATTGATACAATGTGTTTGTTTTTTCCGCTCACAAGCTCGATGCCTTATATCGCTCGAAAACGCTTTCTGTGTGCCCTTAGTCAAAGACTATACTAGATTAGACCCATGCACCCATATGAGCGAGGAACAAAGGTAGTAATGCTACAGTGAAAATCACATATTTTTTTGTTTAAAAAACAATATCACGATTCATCCGACCAAAATTAGAATCCCGACAACCGCGATAAGTACGATACTGATCTAATGCTCTAGACCAATCGACACCGTTTCAGATATTTACTGGAAATAACTAACCAACCGATGTTCATTATATTCATAGTAATTGAATAAATTAGCGAACACAATTGAGTGTTTAAGACAAGAAATTTAAAAACAATTAAAAATATAGAATAAGGAGTCAGAATATAATATATGGTTACATCAATATAGAAGAGAAGGTGGATTGACCGACAGAATAATAGTAAAACTAGTAATAATACAAACTTTTAACAATCCTATTAAAGAGTGTGAATAGAGTAGAAAATAAGAAAATTAAATGGTGTAAAATACAGGAAACATATTAAAATTAAGACAAGAATACAATACAAATGAAAAATCACATACTATAAGGTTACAGGTTAAAAGATCCTTGTCTTAAACAGTCAATTGTTTTTAAAATTAATTTCCATGTTGTCTTTTTAACTTTTACCTCTTATTTCATCTTACTTATTATCTTTTCACTTTTTAATTAGATCCTTTTGTATACTGCTTTTATTGGGCGTTCCTTTGAATAATCATTATTATAATTCTACTTACTAAATTACTATGAATATAACTAAAATTACGTTGTATGAGCCCCCAAACAAATAAAAAGAGAGTTTTTTAGTGACTATCACCATATCTGATACTCCAGTACATTCTTTTGGTGTTCACACTATCCTTTAAATTAAGGATTGTTTAATAATAGTGGGTGATTTTTAAAATTCCCTAATTTTTTTTTAATGGCTCTAACTATGTTTAGGTCCCGGCACAGATTTATCTGATTACCAGACCCTTCCTTCACCTCTAACAAGACATCTTGTGCATGTGGGGAATGCCAGGCCTCCACCGTGGTTCGGATTCCACGTTAAACTGTAGGTCCTCCATTTCATCTCACAATCACCCTACCATTACACATTAGCGTAAGTGCGTATAACCCGAACGGGTAGTAAGACGCGGGGCTAATAATAATAATAATAATAATAATAATAATAATAATAATAATAATGTTTAAAATAGATATTTATGAAGCGTTTGACCTGACAAATAACATTGTTATAGGCCCACTTGTTTGTTGGTTGAAAATTCGTTTAAGGGTAGTTAACTAATGTGTAATTTTTGAAAATTCAAAATTTTTGGGAAATTTGTTTAAAATCTATATTTGGAGATTTTTTGACATAATAAATAATAATTTTAGTTGTTTTAAGAATAAAAATGTATTTAGTTTTATTCAATTATTTTATTTTTTACTTATTTTTTAAAATTTGGAATATTCAAAAAATGGCTGAAACGATTTGGTTTAAAATGGATAGCTAATAAGTATTTTACAATATAAATTGCATATTTAAGTATACATATTTTTTTGAATTCATGTAATAATAGCCAACTGATAAATCATTAAAAAATAAACAAAACTACCTTTGGAAAATTTGTTCAAAACAGGTAACTGAGGATCATTATACATGATAAATAATAAAATATGTCTATTTTTATCAAATAAATTGATTTAAAGGCAGTTTAGTTATGAATATTTTTAGAAAATATTTTTTTTAATATAAATATAAAATTGCTACCTGAGAATAGTTTTTCATGATGTATAAGAAGAAAATATGTTTACAAATAAAAATAATTTGAAGATGGCCTACATTAGCTGACTTCTGAAAAGTTTTCCAAAATATGGTTTGAATAAGAAGATATATTATATATAAAAATGTTTTTCTTGAGAAAGTTGATCAAGAATAGTTTCATGAAACCTTTTTGTGCAAATTTTGTTCCAAACTATATCTACACTATTTGAGAACGTTTGTACGATCGTTTAGCCAGCTTAATGCTATATTCACAATTCACATTACTTTTTAATTATCGATACATTCAACTAGAGGGCTATTATCAACTTAATCTAAGGCGTACATGTACTGGTGTTTCTTAGACTTGATGGCAGGCTAATAGATCTTGTATTCCAGTGATGAGGTCAAGGTTCGAATCCTGATCAGGTGTAATGGGCTGGATTTTCTTAAATTACAGCCTTAATCTCACCCTATTAGAGTATTAATTAAGTTGCGTTTAGTCCGGGTGGGTAGTGAGACGCGAAGGAATATATTCCAAGCGCTAGGGTTGAAGGGGTAATTTTAAGTAAATTAACCGGCATTCACCTGAATAAAGTATGAAACCAATAGAATCTCAACCTCCCTGTACAAAGTCAAACCCACTATTGGTGAGACCACTATGCCACCTATATTTAAATACCAAATTCTCTCGACTACTGAACTCAAAGTGGGTTCCTCGCACCCGTTAATGTAGTTTCACTGCTTGCTAGATTCTATATTTTTGTCTAATTGTTCGCTATTTGCTAATTGCATAATCGTCTTCATGATAATTAATGCCAAACGAACGCCATTTTTGTTGCCATAGTGTTCAAGGTTTTAGATAAGCGTGAAACAGTCAATAATTAATCTGGTTTCCAAGTTCATCTAGTACAGTCGGAGACGTTCATTTGGTACAGTCTGAGACGTTCATTTTACCCTACGCTATTTAAGAAATGGTTTGTTATGATTTAAGGAAAAATGAAGTTAAAAGGTATCAACATGTACTTACAGAGTTAAAAACCTTATATTTTAAGTTTTATAATTTAAAAAACCCACATGAAAATGTGAAACCATCTCAGCTTCTCATTTTCAAAGACGTTTCACGTCGCTGTTCTGAGTTCAAAGAAAATGTTTGGAAACATAGATATTTACTCAGACAAGAACATTCAGTTGTTGTTTTTTCACGGTGTTTTAGTGGTTTTAAAATTACATAACTGCTATTTCCATAGTGAATAATGCAGTGTAAGGATGTTTTCCTTCAAGTAGGTCGCGCCCTTAAACTGATTCATGCTCGAAACTTATCAGTAAACGTTTTGTGCGCTCTCTTGTCTGCTATAAATTAACGTCGCCAATTGAGAACAGTTTTTTCAACAACAAAATTGTCCAAAAAATTGTTTAATACCATTTAATGTGTTTTAGCTATAGCCAGATTTTCACCGATCATTTTAACTTTGTAAAGTTTTGCAAAACATCGTATCTAAAAATTAAGCCCATTTCACTATTGAAAATCTAGAAAATGATCTAGTGATTAACAGCATGTGACCCGCTTTAGTGATCGAATGGGCTAAGGTGTAACTCTCGCAGTAAACTGGACTGCCGATGAAGGTGATATAGAGATTATAATCTCGGTGTGATGTACTTATGGTGTATTTTACTAATGATTTTCCACTTTACCTCCACGCGTGTGCAGGTATTCTTCCTCTAAATGTCAACTTCATAATATTCAAAATATTAGTGCAATTAGTACAACATATGCGTAAAGCCCGAACGAGAAGTAAGATGTGGTGCTAAAAAACAGTAATGTGAATAATTGGCTGTAAGTAATAAAATAATAGGTATTAAAATAAATTTTAAATAGAGTATTGTGTGCTTTATTTCCTCAAGTGCCTTCTCTAATGACTAAATTACACATTTTAATGCCTATTTTAAACATTTTTGGTGCCTAAAATTCCACTCCCTAGTTATCAAATACTATGAATTTAAGTAGGCTACACATTTGCTGGCTATGATTATGTTATAAGTTATATACTATTTAAGAAAGGAGTACGATGATATTTAAGTTTAAATGGAACAAATATTCACAGTAAAAAAAAGTGTTAGAAAATTCCGACTAAGATTATGAATGGAATTAGTAATATTGATTTAAAGTATAAAATATTATTTAATATATTAGTTAAAAACTAAAATTTTAAATGGAAAACATCAAAAACAAAAATATTTTAACTGCTTTAGATAATTATGCAGTCTATGTTTACAGAACCATAGGATAATTCAATTATATAGATTGTTTTTATATTCTAATTGAGTAATATTAACATTACATGTTTTATAAACTAAATTAATTAAAAATAAAGTTTTGACAAAAAAATTATTTTGTTTTCCTTTGAATCGTTTTGAATGTTTACATTTTTGATCACAGTATCAGGAAAATGAGGAATGAGGCTGTATGTTCGTAATCTGTGATTGTCCTTGGCACTATTTTATGTCAGCTGAAGGGTATCTAAATTGACATTAGCAGCCATGTCTCATGTCTGAGAGCCGCAGATCTTCGCCGGTCTTATAAATGCCTGATACATTCATTTCTTGGTTTGGGTGAGAGGTTTTCTGGATTTTAGGAGGGGGTGAAGCTGTGAACATTTATGCATGGTTGCATTTTTGGCTAGCATGGATATAATTATTGAAGCGTGGCCTCTGTGTAGGTGGACTCCCAGGTACATTGACCCGTTGTATTTGGGGATGCGTCTTCAAAAAACAGGAAAGGTTCCATATTCGATCTTTAATATCCTCCATCCTTGAATTAGCTTTAATTTTCTATTTACTAAACCTTTTTCTAGAATTTCTAAATGTCTTTGACTTTTTGCTTAGACTATTGTTGTACACTGATTTTTTTGTAGGAATGGGCATCTGAAAGGCCTTTGTATTAACAGAATCCTACTATATTTTGGTAGAAAAAAAATACCTTTAAGATATCCATTCCTACAAACATCAGTATTTAAACATTTCCGTTGGTAGAGTAAGGTTTCATGTAATCAGTAAATAGTCCTGGTCCCAGCCAGGTAAAATTGTGTTGTGTATATTAACGGCAATGTGTGTGATACAGGCATTCTTTAAAATGCCAGAGTGGTTTTGGCTAAGTATGAAATAAATTAGTTTTCCTGTTGTATTTCATACTTTTAGTAGGAAATGTATATAATAATAGGTGAACCTGCAAGAAAACTGCGCAAGACTTACATAGAACTGGATAAAAGAATTGATAACATATTATTCCAGGACTTCAAAAAGACAAAGGACTTGAAAATAAGTATGAAATACAACAGCGAAACTCGTTTATTTCATACTTTGCCAAAACCACTCTAGCATTATATATAATTCCTAGGCATTTTATAGAACTCCTGGATTTCACACATCGCCGGTGACATATAGACTATATTATATAGAGTTAAAGAGAGCACCATCCCGGCTTGCAGAACCACTAAAAGTAAGATTTTTTCCCCCTAAGAAAGCAACGCTTCTTCCAGTTTTACTTTAAAATATTTGGTCTAACCAATCATAAATTTAGGTAGCAAAGTCCTGTAGAGGAGAATAGTTCAACCATATAAATGTCCACCATTTTAATATTTACATTAAAACGTTATGACTAAAATGAAACACGTTCATATATATATATATATATATATATATATATATATTATTTAAGTCGATCAAAGCAAATAAACAATATTAAAAAGACGCAATACCAGATACAAAGTGAGCCATATTCAACTTAACAGAAACTACCTTTTGATTGGTAGAAATGATTTCCATCCTTGTGGAAACACTTAAGATTATAAATATAGTCATTTCCAAAAAACTCTTAAGAAACTGTTACACCGCACACGACGCATAAAAACACGATTGTCAACCGGATGAAGAAAGTATTGATTTTATATTTTTAAAAGTACAACTTAACTCTTTAATTATTTGAGAACTAATCAGACTTAACCCTGCGTAATTATCTAAGTATGAGCAAGGTAGTGTTTTGGAGATAATAAACACGTATTTGCGTGGAGGAAAAGTGGAAAACCATAAGAGAATCAAACAACCATGATGATAAGTCACATGTGAGACACACCCCTTTTATACCAATGCACCCCACCGACATTCGAGCCTAGACCTTTTCTGTCAACGGCGACCTTGAACGACCACATGGGTACAATACATAAGGCCCCGACCCACTGACCCACTTTTAGTATTACGTTCAACAAAAAGGACGTGGTTTAACATGATGTACATATATTTATTTTTCATACATAAAAAGTACAAAGAAAGTATTGTGAACGCTAAACAAATCCAATTGGAACTTTTTTTTTTGCCGCTTCTTACTACTCGTTCAGGCTGAACACCTTTTAATCAAGCCGACAGCCCACATCAATCGTGACATGGTCTAAAAGGCATTACTCTCGCTGTAGATTGAAATGTTGGAGATGGAGAGCTCTGGGTTCGAAACCAAATTGGGTAACTGATAGTGTTTTTCCTAAATGGTTTCTCCCTCCACGCAAATGCAAATACAGTTCTTCTGATATTATATATATTTCTCCTCCATATTCTATTAGTGTAAATATTTGTATAGCCTAAACGGGTAGTAAGAAGTGGTACACAAATTAAATTACGTTAATTAGTAGGGATTAATAAGGTATAGTTTAGAAAAAATGAACCCACATTTCCGTGAAAGGAGCGTAGTGTGAGACAATTTAACTAAAAACATCTTTACCACGCCAAACCGAGATTCAAGCACAAACCTCTCGGATGGCGGCAAACCATATTAAATGAACTTGACATTTTCAAGTGAACCACGTGCCCACCGGCGCGTATCAGCGGGTCACTATTAAGTGTATTCGTCAATAGTGATTGTTAATGGTGTGCAAAGCTTATAAAAGTCGAAGTCGAAGGTCAAATCTCCTTCGGCTTAGACTTCGACACCTACAATAACCTTATCCTATTCGAAAAATTTCGAAGGAATGATAAAACTTCGATAAATTATCAAACTATTTAATTTTATCTTCATAAATATTACATTTTTCAATATTTGATGATTTTAAAACAGTTACTAAACAGAATGTTAACAATAACTAGTAATTTGACTAAAACAACGTGAGCATGGATCAAAAACGGGTAAGTAAATGTTAATATATTATACTCACTATCGCCAACATAATTTTGTAAAAAATAAAAATACCTATAAAGGAATAACACCATGGTCACTAGTATGAAGCAGAGAAAACGCTTTAGTTGTGCTATCATCGTTGCTCACGTCTAATGCTTGGTCCTTAGTATATTATCTCTTTGGAATTATCTGTGACAAATTTACAAGTGCATTTTGAAACATAAGTTTTTCATAGCTTCTTCGAATTTTCTTTATTATTCAAAATGGCTGATACGGACAGTAGGAAATGAAAACGGAATTTAATTTATACTTAATATCAGAGAAATGCAAATAAAAATGCATGCATAATTATGTAAAGTTTGCAAAATAATATTATAAACTCCACGATATAAGTAGGGAGGATTACCCTATCTAGATATTAGATTCTGAAAATTGAAAAATTACACCAAGACACGGTAATTGAACCCAAATAAATCCAAAGGTCCCGGGTTCGATTCCTGTGCTCATGTGTACATTTTTAAATTCCAAAATTAAATTTAATTGACAAGTTACTAAGCTTATCAGTAAGCCTGTGTGCATTAGTTATTAATATAGTCCTTAGGTAATAAATAAGGAAATTTTCCTGGTCCTTGTTACTGACAAGATCTAGAAAAATAATTAATTCAAAAATTAAAAGTGGCGTTAAGTGACAACAACAAAAATCCTAGGTAGTTTCGACTTAAACTTTTCTTTGCAAGTTTCAAGATTCGCTTCGACTTCGCTTCGCATTTAAAAAGTGGCCTTCACACACCCCTAGACCTATTGTGACAGAGCGTGTGGTTTGGCGTATGAATCTATAAAATTATTTTGAGTAGTTTAATGAACTGTCAAATAAGTGTCTCCCTATAACTATTTGTAGGCATAAGTAAGCTACAGTCTATTTCAGATAGGAAGAAACCATGTTTGACAGGCACAAAAGTTATTAAAACTATTTTAATCTATCCATGCGTAAAGTCATATGATCTGTAACTGCCACTTTTGATAGATAATATTAAATACATTTTTATAACAGTAATATTAAATATTTTTTTATAACAGTAATACTGACCGCGAAATTATATGTTCGTATTTTGGAAAAGGTTCTTTATCAGAATCCTACTAAACTTACGTACATTCCACGTCCTTTCGTTAGCACTACCAACTGTCACGGACAAGAATGTTTTGTGATGTGATCACGTACCACGATTAAAACACATAACACACAGGCAGGGATTTTATTATGACTCCAATCTAAGAGTACAATTTCAAGGGAAGCAACTTTGAAGGAGACATTTTTCCTAAACTTAGATATATATTCGGAAAAGATTCGAGCTAAATAAGTCAATATTCGTATTATGATGATTTTGAACCACGTCGCGGCGCCAATTAAACTTATATTGAGACTATTGTGGGATAATTGGTATTTATAGCCACGTGATCAAGCGTCAATTAAAATGTTCTCGTTATTTGATGAGATTTTTTAAAGAAAAAAAGTTTAAATGGTGCAATTCTTTGACATTAGTTATAAAAGCGCGTGATTCTCCGCGGATGAAGTTTTTAAAGGATATTTTACACACGATACCTTAAAGAAATATGCACTTCATCCATGACTTTTTAAATATATGAGTGAGGTCCAAATCAGTATCATAACAGTATTAGCTTGAATATTTTTTTAAAGCTTGATTTTGCTAAGGAAAGATTTGAGCTAAATAATGTCATTCGGATTATTTTCGAAGTTTTTACAAAGTTTTATTTTTTATTCAGAACGAATTAGAGCTAGCCTAAATAAGACACTATTCGAAATTTTTACCAAGCTATTCGGAACAGATTCGAGCTAAATAAGTCAATATTCGGATTATGCTTTGACATTTTTCCGACGTTATTTGGAACAGATTCAAGATAAATAAGGCAATATTCAAATTAGTTTTTTAAGTTTTTCCGAAGCTTGGCTTTATATTCGAAACAGATTCGAGCTAAATATAAAGAAGGTCCTAATATTTAGTTTGTTTCGAAATTTTGCCAATTATTGGCTTTCTATTTGGCACCGATTTGAGTTAACTAAGACAATATTCAGATTAGCTCCAAACTTTTTTCGAAGCTAAATTTCTTATTCGAAGCAGGTTCAAGCCAAAAAAACAATAACTGGATTAATAATCAAATAGCCAAAGCTATTATTTATGCTTTTAGTGAGGACTACTCCATCTAGATATCATGCTCTGAAAATTGAAAAATGACACCTGGACACGAGTCCCGGGTTCGATTCTCGTGTCTAGGTGTCATTTTTCAATTTTCAGAATATAATAACTGGATTAGATTAGAAATAATTCCAAATATTGAGCTCTCTTAATGGCCCTTCACGCCCAACCCTACCTTCTTAAATTATGAATCCAATCAGAAGAAATAAAACACTTTTTGTAACGGACACACTCAGTCACAAAATATAAAGAAAGAGTGACCTCTATGGAATTAGCTCAGACTATTCTGTTCCGGCCCTGTTAAAAAAATATTATTTGTTAGAATAAGGCTAGATCTATGCTTCCAACTATTTACTTTGTCATCAGAAAGAAGACATTTAGCAGGAAACGTTCTTGAAAATAAGATGATTTACCTTTTCATGTTTTTTCAACTCTATATAACTCAAATATATGAGGTTTTAAAATCATTTTGGCGTGAAACATATTTTGAAATAACAACCCTCTTCATAAATTTTTGAATGTCTGCCATGCGTCTCAGCACTGTGGTAGGTGGCCCCCTTAACTTTTGACTCTTGTTAATGTGAACCAAGCTTTAAGCTTAGCTTATACGCACCCCACCATGGGAATATTCCATTAATTTTTTTTACTCATTAATAAGACCACTAGCGCCCATATGCTAATAGGAACATACATCACTAGTCGGTCTCTCTGACGCGTCCGCCTTGCAATACATTCGTGCTCATTTGAGAGTGGGACTCATGGGAGCTTTTGTAGGATATGTGCTTGGTTCGTCCCTTCTCAAGCTCACTCATATGTACTATAATATATGCCCACTACACACACATAAAATGTATGTACTTAATTAAGTAATGAGTTATTACAAATCAACTATTACCAAGTGTACGACCAAATATCATGGCAACTATTAACCAAACAAACAGATCATATGGAATTTGTTAAAAGCACAAGTAGTAGTTTTCAGGAATGTTCAAGGTTAGACGCATGCCCAGAAGACACAAGTTGTTTTGCATTTGCAAATTAAACAATGATATTCTTGTCTTTCAAACAACTTCTGGTTTTCATTTTTAGGCCAAATGATGCGTCCCCTTTCAAACAAGAAAGAGTAAAATGAAATAGCTTTGTTTTGAAATAAAGTTTGAGGGAAGTGGTTAGAGTTGAATGTGTTTTAAAGGTGGATTAGTAATTTTAAATACACGTCAGGTTGTTTAAAAATGTACAATAAACTTTCAATTTATAAGAACACAAACAATTTTCTAAAAAATAGTAATATTGATTTTGTGTATAGTAATAACTATTCGCAAAGTAAGTATCAAAATACCGGTAATGACCGTGTGAATGCGAGTCGTATTTATTTTGTAATTGTCTTATTTTGCTGCTATCTCTGGGGTAGAGGGACTGACTGACAATTTTGTCCCCCTCAAAGTACGCCATTGGTGTAAGGACTCTATTCGAAGTTACCTAGCCCTACATAATTAAAGAGGAACGAGATTCTAATATGCCCTTCACATATAGTAGGCTATGCTCTGTCTCAACCTATACGAGACTGACTCGAAATGTCAAGATACTCGTATGTCACCTCTATATTGCACAGGCCATGCTGTATAATATGTTTGTAGAGTTACATAAATACGTACGTCAGCAAAAACAATTCGCACGTCCACACGTACACGGCATTCACACACCTGCGTGGTTACATTAATACCTCTTGTCACGCACAGGAATAAACGGCGCGTCGACCGATCCAATGTTCGAGAGGTCTAGTGACGGTGTCAGAAATAATATATAGTTTTGTGTGTGTTCGTCCTGTTACTCACATATTACATTTCCCGGTGACAAGCCAGTAAACAGGCCCACATTTCCTCCACCCCCCAAATGTTGCCGGCAAATAAATTTACGGATATTAAACGCCTCTAGAAGCTATCTGAAGTTTGTTTTTATGGTAATTAATGGCAGGGATAAACACTTTTAGTGCTCAAATTTGTTCAGCATTTAAATATTTACTTAGTTCCTCCTCTCTCCCTACAAGTCCGAAAATTTATTATTATTTTGAAATGATTAAAAAAAATCTTATGGATATATTAATCTGTAGGATTTTTATATTAAACTTCTAGCCTAAAAATAATAATTAATTAAAATATGGCTTGATGTGATTTAAACATTGTTAACAGCCACATTAGTTAGCATACAGGGGTTCAAATATCGGTTGTGTATGATGAAGGCATTTTTACAAATGGTCTACCACTCTCTACACGCAAATGCAGGTACATATCTAGTTCTATCTCCCTCTCCCATTAGTGTGATACAATGAGGATACCTCAGGTTGATGGTGTAGCACAATGTATAAAAACAAAACAAACAAAAACCTTATTAACATAACAAATACTAGGGTTAAAACCAGAGTGTATGCTAGATCTGACATCCCTTCCTGTTCACTGAAGTCGTGAATAATACAACCTGCGTACAACCTTCGAACAGGTAGTAAGTAACACGCGGTTATAAAAAATAAAATTGATCGAGTCCCTCTGGCCAGTGGCACACCCAAGGAGGGGGCAAGCGGGGTAATTGTTGTAAGTTGTAGCCCTTCACAAAACCACAAATAATTGTAATATAAGCTTAAAACCTTTTTTAAACACGTCTTAGTACCCGATCGGGCTATATTAATTACGCTATTAGGCTAGAAATGAAAAATAAATATAAAACACGTAGCACATTTGCGTGGAGATAGTGTGGTAAACCATTTAGGGAAAAACATCCTCAGTAGACCCGGCTGGGATTGGAGCTCCAACCTCCTAATCACCAGAAAGCCAGGTTTAGACTATTAGACCACGTGCTCACCGGTAGGAATTTATAAGACTTAGAACTAAGCATTTAGATCAATGAAGATAATATGGCACACAAATAGGCTACATTTAAAATAAGGCTTGTGACCTGATTTTAAAATGTTATAAGTATCCCTATAATTCAAAATTTTTAAAAAAAGTACAGAACTAATAGTTTCGATACATCGTGTGCTCCCCTCTCACTCGATAATTTCTGAATGCTCCAATATCTGTAGCAGACCACTTGTTGAAACTGTGACAACTGACGACTCGACTGTAATAGTGGCACGTGTCAGAAGTTAACTGGAACTTAACCAATGACCCTCTCAATCAATTCAGGGCACATCACAAGCTAATAGCCCATCCCGTGCAGACGCTATGAAAACCTCGTGACGTCACAAATCTATTCTATTCAAGTAACACAGTATTGGTTTATACCAAGTTTTTGTAGTATTAAACATATAGAAAGCATCAGGATTTTTTATAAATTAACTTCACCTAGAGCAGTACGCCAGATATGAATGCATATCAAGACTTACAAACTAACTTAACCTAGTAGGGCGTCCAACACCGCACTAACACCTAGATATTTACTTATTGACCACGGGGACGGGTTTTAAATATTGTTAATGTATGAAGAACAATAGGCCAGTAAATGAGGAATAGATTGTAATGTACTAAATTGCCGGTAAAGTGGAGGTCAAGATTCGAAACTCGCCAAGGTTAATTTCAAATTAATTTTTCGTATGTGGTTTATCGCTGTCGTTTCTTCATCTCCTCTCCACGGCAATGCGGGTGACTTTCTTCCGCTTATCCCCCTTATATTAAGCCGTAAATAGACTTGACACCCACACTGATGGGTAGGCCTACACAAACAAAAGCGTTTTTTAATTGTACTTTTTATTCCTTTAGGAATCTTAAAACACATAAGAATTCACGAAAAACAACCCAAAGAAAAGAGTGGTAATAGTTTGAAAATTAAGGATTAAAAATTATCAACAGAAATTGAAATAGATATGAATATAAAAACTAATGAGCTGTATAAAATTTTCAATGAGGTTTATATAATGAAAGCCCCTACTTTTGGGCTCCAATTGTAGACGTCTACGAAATCCAACGTTAGCTCGTCAATTGAAGGGGTCAAGAAATGCCCCTCGTTGGGGACCAATTTTTAAAACTCTACGAAGCTCCTCGTTGGGTAACGATTGCAAAATAAGCAAAGACGACTTATAATTTTGATATATATCTCTGGATATCTCAGCTTCTCTTATCGACGCGATTATCACATAAGGAAAATTTCCATTTATACAATAACTATACTTTGATCACTTTTATGTTAATTTATTGTTAGAACGTACTCTTTTATATGTATTACTATAATAATTAGCAATCTCAGCTTGTACAATTCCCCCGTATCCACGCTAGCCACCGTGCACTATATCATAAATATAGAACAAGCAACACACGTTTCCGGTCACTGCGCGTCTCTTTCTGGTGTAACAGTGAGAGTTCGTTTCTGCCTCGCGTCTTTTTCAAATTCTGGTGAAATCGTTCATTGCACCAGAGTGGACTGACAATCTCAACCAATCACACGATAGTAGTTAGAATCCTGGCTTTCTGGACAATGCAACCTCTCCGTACTAAGGAAAAGGTGTATTTCTCTTAGAACGAAAACTCGGTACTGAATCAGCTCTTTCCGTTTGTTTCATCGTCCAACGCACCCAGTAAACACATTTAAAATAAAATAGATGTATTGACTTCCATACTGCCTGAAGGGCCTAAATATTCTAAAATGTAAATGAATAATTAAAAATATTATAAAATAAAATTAATTCCCGAATTTAGATATAAAATGTAAATAAAATATTAAATTGTAGTTTCATCTTACCTTTTCGAAACAAGATAAGGTTTACAAGTTGGGACATTACAGAGGAAATACTACCCCCTATTGGAAACAAAGTGAAGTGCAGCAGTGGAGGGAATGGCTCCATTGTGCTCGCTAGCTTACATACCTGTAGTTTCAAAATGCAACCTCCCTTTGGCATTGCACCTCTCATTGAGCTTTGCAAAATGTCAAGGAGTCGCAGACCAGAGTTTCAAACAGTTTGTATCCAGCCTAGTTTGTAGAAACAGTTGACGTTCTGATAAAATGTATAAAAAACGGTAAAACACAATGACTCTTAGCCCTTTGCAGCCCGGTGTTGACATATGGCAACGTTGTGTTTTTTATATTATTTTTTATCTCTAAGAAAGACCAATGTTCGATGTATCAAAATGGCGAAACATTAAAAAGAATGTTCAAATTATATTAGTTAAAAAAATGTTTGTAAGCTATACATATATTTTAAAATAAAAATTCTTAGAATACACCTTGGTTAATTTGGGCTGGAAAGGGTTAAAACTACCTATGGAGAGTATTATATATAGTAAAAAGTTATATATGTGGTGTTTGAACTATATTTGGTAGGCGCCACTCCTTGGGATTAAAATTAGGAGATTTTTTTCTTCCAAACAAACCTTTTGCTTAGCCAACTCTGACTGTGGCACGATGAACTTTAAAACTCGAAACACTAGGTGTGCTCGAGGACAATTTCTGGACGATGCTTTTTTTAAAAATAAATAGAAATAAAGACACAACTACAACGATGGTGCGATCGAAATCCTTACGAGAAATGGAGACAATACATAAAACACAACATTAAACAAGCTAAATAAAATTATTAATCACTGAATGACTTTACAAGGTAAAACTACAATGGAAAAAATACACAATCATTGCAAATTTCTGTGGGCTACTATTATAACGTCAATGTGTCCACCTCCCAATCCTACCTATGGGCGTCTAGGTAAATCACGCCGTTCACTTATGGGGTAGGCAGGAAACTGTGCATATAGCTAAAATAACATTAACTTTCTCCACGTACTTATCCTTGCCTACTCCCTTCGCATTAACAATATCCATATGCCGAGTCATACATAGGGATGTAAAAAATATATCGATAAACTTACTAATATCGATAATTTCCTTTCGATACTAGTGTTTTTTACTAGATACTTTTTCACAATACTTTTACTGATATTATTAGTACTCACACTCCGGTATCGGATCGGTATCGAAAGAAGCAACTCTTTTTTTATCTTTCCTCATGCATCTTGACTAGAATGGACTGTGGAGGAAGAACAAATTACACTATTTATCAATTCTCACTCCCTGCCAAAGACGGGTAAATCGGGGCTTGATCCCGGTCGAGTGCACTGAGGGTGTTTTTTTCCTAGATGATGTTCCACTCTCCTTCCGCACAAATGCGGGTGCACTTCCTCTCAATTAAATTTTACTAATCCCTAAACTAGTGTAATTAGTACATAGGCCGTATAACCCGAACGGGTAGTAAGACGTTGGTGCTATAAAGGATTCTCACTCATTTTCTGCATTGCCTGACTGGGCAACAGGGTGAGTGGCAACCAGTCTATTACCCCTTACTTTATCAATGAGCATGGTCATCAGTCATCACGAGCTAAACAAAATAAGCTTTTATAGAGCTCAATCATGATACTTTTCAGTGTGTAAATAAGTATGACCCGCCTCGGTGGCATAGTTAGCTAACGCGATAGTTTCTTGTTGAGCTAGACTGCCGAGGATAGGGATATCGAGGTTCGAATTTTGCTCGGGTGAACTTTGAGGGGGGGGGGTGTCCTTAAATGATTTTCCACTCTCACTCCCCACAAATGCTGATTCATTTATTCTCTATTCAACCTTCCCAATGCCTAGCCCATTAGTGTAGTTAGTACTTAAGCGTATAACCCGAACGGGTAGTAATACGCAGTGCTAAGTATTTTTATTTTTATTATTATTTAATAATTATGGAAATACAATATGATGGTAAAGTTGAAATTATTATTACTAGATAAAATAAACCTAATTCCAGATTTAAATTTCGATGCCGATACTTACTGCTATCGATACTTTTTTCTCGATATTAGTTCGGTATCGATATTTTTCTTCCGATATTTTTAATGAGTACAGTATAGATACTTTTATTTCGATACCACATCCCTTGTAATACATGATATTTTACGCTTAAAACTCTTTTTCACGCATTCGTATACAAGATTTATCCACGTCTTACATGGCCAAAAAGAAGACCCTAATTTTATTCAAACAATGTTCCAAGTATCTTCTCCTAGTAGAACAACATTTTAAAACCTTCTTTTCTACAAGTCCAAGGAGAATATTAATATATTATAACAAAGGTAAATGGGTTGGCAATGAACTAAGGATCGAATACAACATAACATTTAAATTAATAGAAAATTAAAAAGATTTAAAAATTAATATAAAAATAGTTAAAGAGAAGGCTAAAATCTTAACTTCCATCTGTTAAAATCGAAACTCGTGCTAGTTTAGAAGTAAATAACTATTCTTTTGCCAAGAACCTTTGCGCAGACTTCCTCTCTAGGTGTGGGATCAGATTTATCTAAACGAATATCCTCGGTGTGGGATCATCTCTGTCCAAATAATTCTCCCATTTTTTAATATTAATTCCGAGACTCGCTCTTCACTTGCCATCAGTTAGATTAAGCCTTGATTATCTATGGCCTACCACGAAAATGAGCAATAAGAACTCAAAAGATGAAGTCAAAGGATAAATATGTTTAATAAGAGGTAGGTGTTCTCCCATATTTCAAAATTTGTCTTTATTATTTTAAACAATGCTGGATGGCCTTCCCTCCGAATTCTTGTATTTCACATGCACGACAATATGGAGTGTTATGTCGCGGACAAACTTGGATAAACATTTTACTTCACCAAAAATAATGAATTATAAAATATATTTACAAACTAGAAAAATACAATGAGAAGTATAGTAGGGTGGCAAATAACACCTGAAGCTTATACATCACATTTTAAGATTGACAAAAGTCAATTCAGAGTGCATTCCCATCATGATCATTGGCTTTCTCAAGTTCAGAAAAATACTTTCTCATTTCAAATGTTAATATGGTAACAGTGTAAAATAGCACACCTCACCATCGTTCAAACACTATCTTTCTATCTCTATTGAACTGAGGAGACTGTGGAAATGGATGGATAGTAAGGCGCGAAGCACATTAAAAATAAAGCTTTGATAATAGCCCTTGAATGCCGACCAAGTTGTTTTAATGAGCCGGCGTGACCAAACATGGCTGCTTTGAACTAAAGTTTTATAGTGATTGGCGATTATGTTAGAGTTCATTTTTACTGGTATTTACGGTGTATTGTAAACTGACATTTACGAGAGCTAAAATGTAGACCATTGTGCATTAATGTCCTGTAACGATAATCTACATATTCTTTTATGGTCAAACTATTTAACAAATTCCAAGTCGACTCTGACCAAACATGGCCAGCGCATGTAATTCAAGTCAAAAGGTTATTAGAAAAAAACCCAACGACAATAGACAAAGCTATCAAAGTTAACCAACCTTATAAAATTAAATTTTGTACTAGCAGCAGCATTAAGCCAATCTGAGTCATCGGCTGTGATTATAATGATAAACTGAATATCACCTCAGAGGGAACTGCAGGTCTTAAGCTTTATCTTCGTTCTATCTCGGTTAACTGTTGTCAAATATCCTCTTTTTCAGTTATGTCGAAAGGTGATGTGCTGAGACTAAGTGGAGCTACTACTAACCAGCGACGAACCAGCGTTACGAAACTTGGCTTATATTTAAGAGAAGATAAACCACAGGGAAACAACGCTATTTCCCAATAGAGGTCATGCCGTTACCTCAGAGATCCTCTCCCGTGTAGCTCAAGTGACCGACGGTCTCCTGATATCTTTAGTGGTAGTGAGCATAGGCGTACTAAGTAAATTCTCCCGGGTTCGATTTACATATCCAGCTGTAATTTTTAAACTTTATTTTTTGAGATGTACTCCATGTAATTTTCATCAATTATAAAGTTTTTACTTTGACAAACTTGATATTCATACAATACTTCTAATGAGATTACAAAATGTAAACGTTTAACCAATGAAAATCAAGGATCGATAAATGTTATTACCCCTCGAATCTTTCAAGAGATTCAAGGATCCAAAAAAAATTCAGATTCAATTTTTTTAAAAACCTTTCCAAATTTTGAATATGAATCATTTTTAGAGCTTGTGGCGTAATCTTTACAGCATTACAGAATAAACCTAACAATAAGACTCCAGAACATTAATTTACCAATTATTATTATTATTATTATTATTATTATTAATATTATTATTATTATTATTAGCAGCACCGCGTCTTACTACCCGTTCGGGTTATACGCACTTACGCTAATATGTAATGGTAGGGTGATTGTGAGATGAAATGAAGGACCTACAGTTTAACGTGGAATACGAACCACGGCAATTTACCACTTAATGTGAACTAATGGTGAACTGGTGGTCTAGGGGTAAAGTGTCGGACTTCAGTGCTGATGTCCGGGGTTCAATCCTCGGTCTCAGAACAGATTTATCTGATTGCCAAACCCTTCCTTCACCTCTGACAAGACGTGAATTAATCGCCACTTGTGAATGTGTGGCCTCCACCGTGGTTCGGATCCCACGTTAAACTGCAGTGGTAGCTCGTAGCTAAAATTAGTGGGGGTGCTGCTCCAGAAAATGTTTAGCTTTTGTTTTAAAATTGTATAAAAGGAAAAAGCATGTATAAAAAGAAAATTTATTCAGGAACTTGATAAAATCTTAGCCAAAAATAACTAAACTTTTTTACTTACTTTAACTTAAATTGTTACAGTTCAAGATTGATATATTCACTTTAAAATGAAATTCATTCTTATGGTTTTAATTTGCGCAAAATAAACCCAATAATCTTCTCCTTGATCTCTGGATGACATTTGAGGAATTTTTTTTCCATTGAAAGTACTGAGAGCGCATTTAGTCTTTCTGTTAAATAAAAGAACAGAAAAAAAATTACTGTGAACCAAATTGAAGTTTAAGATAAACATCCTACGAATGTGTAAAAGTGAACCTAATGGGCGTGCCATTGGAGAGGCAATTTAAATGTCGAGCTCATTTAATATGATTTGATGGTTACTGAGATGCCATAGTTTGAATTAATTTGATATTTATGAACAATTTCTTTTCAAACAATCCAAACTAATTGGCTGTGTTTTGATATAATTGTTTGTGTTGCTTTTAAGTTATGTGAATATTTATTATACACTATGATTTTTACGAGGAGTGAACTTACCTTATCTCTTTACGTTGACCAACGTCATATAGTATATCGTAATTAGACCTGTGTTTAATAGACTAACCATGTACATGGCTTATCTTGTTTTTTAATGTTGACCGACATAGTAGATATCTGAGAGCAGAGCTGTAACGACCAGACCTGTTTATACTAGATCAAACTTGCACCTGCCTTACCTTGTCCCTTAATCCTTTTTTAATTTAGTTGAATTATTTAACATTCAATTTCTGAACCGATTGCTTATATTAACACACGAAAATTTTACTTCACAAAAGCACCTACCAATTTTGCAGGTAAAGGTATCCACACATACCTTCCAGGCTTCTTTTAGATGCTATAATCGGCATGGGACCGACGGATTTACTTCGCCTCCGAAGGAAGTTGTGCTACAGATTTATATCACTTAAGAAAAATCCGTTGACCCAGGCTTAGTTTGAACCCACGAACATGTGAGTCTTGAGGCAAGCACTTAGCCCCAAAACCACCGCGGTCAACTCCCTTAATGTTGATTAACATCTTAGATTGAGAGGACTGTTGTAATCATACCTTTTTTAAAGAGATGAATAATGCACGTGCCTTACCTTGTCCCTCTCTTTCTTGGCGTGCCTCATGAGGAGGTACTTCGCTAAGGTGACGGTGTAGACGAACACTGACAGAATAATGGTGGCGGTTGGAGGGTACACACGCTAACCACGAACCCACGCGGTGTATCTAACCCACGTTTCACCGAATTGTCACTAGGGCTGTGTACCCTTTAGACTAGCGTCATTCGATTGAGGGCAAAATTCAATCAACCGTGACACGATCACTTGTTGTGGTCTACTAACAGGATACCTTGGAGAGAGAAAACTTATTTGTTGTATTTAATGGTGTTTGACATAAAGGGGTTTGTTATATTGTAGTGAACTCTGACATTTACGTACCCCACCTACACCCCTATAGATTTTATTTTATTTTTTAACTCCAAGTAATAATTTGAACCAGTCCATCAAAGCTGGTTGTTTCGGCGTCTTAAGGGTGAATGGTCCAAAATTAATAACATAAAAACCATGGATATTCAACTAGGCCTTCCCAAATCAATTTTGAAAAAGAGTATTAAATATTAATTAAATGTATACATCACGCACATAATTTACTCAAATTGTGAATTTTTTGTATCTCTTGACACTAATTTTGGGGAAAATAAATAATCAAAATATGTCATATTTGGCATACTAGTACTACTCAGGGGGATTTATTAGTTCCAATAATAGTATATTTTTAAAACCTTCATGTAAATGTGTGCACAGTTGCCAAATAATATAAATATCCACTGGATTATTTTATA
Organism: Timema californicum; assembly: GCA_902141385.1. NCBI lineage: Eukaryota > Metazoa > Arthropoda > Insecta > Phasmatodea > Timematidae > Timema > Timema californicum. The sequence goes on along the minus strand of CABFOW010004153.1, from coordinate 7,585 downwards.
TGGTAAAACGTGTGATATTGGGGGGAAACATCGGTTTCAATGCCTACTTCTTTTAACAGTACTTCATTTACCTTTCTACTCATCCTGGAACCCTTGTAACTAACTAGTGGCAAGCTGAGGAGCTTCCCATATTGCCCCCGAATTTTGAAAATATATCTGACGCAACCCTACAATAACTGCAATGGTACGGCCTGGTCAGAGCTAATGACAACAAAGCCTTCCCCTCATTCCTATAAACCTCTTTCTTGGCTGTTTTGACCTCCAAACTTAACGTTGCTATTTCCTCACTACCCCACTCACGTCCGTTGTTCTATTACTAAATTTTAAAACTAGAACCTTTAGGGCTTAATTGTGTGTTTTAGTTGTCAGTCCTTTCATATTTATTTTCACTCGACAGGACTTAGCTTTAGTTAGTAGATAGCTTAACATTTATTTTAATTGTTTAAGGTATTTAACGTGTACTTTGTCTGAAACCTTAGCCAAGTCGGTAGCATGGCTGCTTACTGAGTTAAGGGTCCCAGGTTCAATTACCATCATGGTTAGAAATTTATCATTGATGAAAATATGGGTTTACCCTTTCACATTGATAAATTGACGGCTGGGAACTGACTGTTGTGCCTGTCCTAGTATTTAGATAGATTATAAGATAAATGACGCTACCACAGGCCTAGCCAGTCGGTAGTGGGAAAATATATGACATGAATAAAACAACTGACCCAGACCACAGGCTGGAAACGGTAATGGATGTAAAAAATTTAACGTGCACTTCTGAACCAACTGATTATATCAGCACACGAATATGTCTATGAGCAAGCGCGAAAGAGAGTACCAATTTTGTCGGGAAAGGTATTTCACATACTTTTTAGGGTTATTTTACATACCAAAATCGACAATGGACCGACGGCTTTACTTTCCCTCCGAAGGAAAGTTGTGCTACGGATTTTTATCGTCCAAGAAAAATCCGTCAACCCCGGTTGGGTTTGAGCACCCGAACATCGGGTCCTGAGGCGAGAACTTTACCCCAAGACCATCAAGGACGATGATAACTTAATCATTTTATTTATATCAATCTGTTGACATGTTCTTCCTAATTCATTTGACATTTATATTCATATTTACAATGTTTAATTTGAAATATTTTTTTAAAATTTACTTTAACATTCTATTAAATTTCGAACCAGTATTTTTTTAGGTGCACCTCATCTTACTACCCGTTTAGGCTATCTATAATTTAAACTAAAGGGCTAGGAATGAGGAAAGTGGAGTTTATTGTAAACGTACTAAGATTTGCATGGAGGGAGCTAAGAAAACCACCCTCAGTACACCAGACCGTGATTTGAGCCCCGATCTCTCAGTCATCGGCAATCCAATATAATGCCAGAGTGACACCTTAGACCATGCGATCACCGATGCTGGTGAGCTAATGTTAAAACTGTCAATAAAATATATAGCACGTATCGGTGGGCACGAGGATTTAATATCCGTCTCGTTTATTCTCGTTTGTCAGATGAAGGGAAGATAGGGGTTCGAATCTCGGTCGGATGGACTAAGGATGTAGAGATGAATACTGAACTATTTTTGGAAATATTTAGACTGTCAGAAAAAACCCAACCTATATCATATTTTGTTGAATGAAAGAGAGTAGGATATGTAAAGCCACCTCTAAACAACATAATACGGGCGGCAGGAATTTGAACCCCAGAATCCCCTCCACTAGCCCCACAAATTATGCAGGATTGCGTGTAGGGGTGGGAGTTGGCGCGCTACTCATGAATCTCTTACCCCGTTATCTCGGCTGACCCACAAATCACTAGTCCCGACACACAAGTAACAAGAGCACCCCGCACTACAGAGCTACCCGGATTACGAATTCGACGCTTGTGACAGAGAAACGCGTCTGGTGTTTGGACGTCAAACCAATACTGGAGGGGTCACCTTGCGAGCCAGTACGCAAGCGTACGGAATCTTTCAAATCAGGGTGCAAGGATCAGGGAGGAAGGGTGTAATACTGTGACAGTAAAGAATAGCTGACATCGGTGAGATTGAGGACTAAATGTCGGACTTATCTAATCTTGTTAGCCAGTAACGAGGAGGTTGAGGTTCAAATTCCAGATGAGGATAGTTTTCCCTAAACGGTTTCCCACCATCTTTCCACGCAAGTGCGCGTACACGCCCTATAAATTCTACCTTCCGCATCCCTACTATTAATTACTATTACTATTGTAATTAAATGAGGATATACCGGACGGGTACTAAGACACGGGGGGACCAAAAATAAAGAATTTTTTAAAATTATTTAACTTGTAGCGCTAGTAAACTATAAATGTTACACACTTACCTATTAGTATAGTTTTTTTTACCCATGCATCAAGTCTTACTACCCGTCCAGGATCTTTTCAATTTTACCATACCGGGAAAAGTATTAGTAAGTTAAGCGCTATAGGGGAATTGTAACCACATATGCGTAGAGGGAATGTGAAACTATTTAGGAAAAATACCTCTGTACATCCAACCAAGACTCGAACCTCGACCTCCCACTACAGGAAAATCCAGACTAGGTGAGATTGACACCATAGTTTATGGGTCAAACGATGAGGGGTTTCAAGGTTATAACGACTTAATCTAAGGGAGTGGTTCTCAAATTGTGGTCCGTGGCGGTGTGCCAGGTGGTTCGCACAATTTTATTATTATTATTATTATTATTATTATTATTTAGCACCACGTCTTACTACCCGTTCGGGTTATACGCTTTAAGTACTAATTACGCTAATGGATTAGGAATTGGGAAGGTTGAATTAGAGGAAGTGAACCTGCATTTGCGTGGAGGGAGAGTGGAAACCCATTTAGGAACCCCCCAGTTCACCCGACCAAGATTCGAACCTCGATCTCCCCGTCCTCAGCAGTTGAGCTCAACACGACTAGCGCGTTAGCCAACTACGCCACCGAGGCGGGTTTCGCACAAAATGAATGGTATGAGTTACACGATCGTATTTGCTTTCTCGATTAATTTAGTGTAGTTTGAGGAGATATCAAAAGTTAGTAAATCAGTAATTTAACCTTAAATTATCTTAATTATACTATCATGTTAAGACTACCCAGATATCCATTTTAAACATAATAGTTATGTCAATACTCTAAAACTTCCCAACAAACTCTTTTTCATTTGAGGGTTTCAATCAAAATCAAATTAGCACCCCGAGGAGAGACAGAATATAACTTTGTTCTACAAGTAGTTCAATTTTCACATGAAGAACACACATTCATAAAATGTTTACTACATAATAAATAGCATAATTAAAAGTGACAGATTTAATGACTTGAAAGTAATTTTAATATCGTTTATTACTGTCATATAAGGCTCTTCCTATGAAAATTGAACTGTAAAATTTGTATATGAAATGAATTTATATAAGTATGCTGTCTTCACTGTTTGATAAACACTTTCATTAGAAAATCTCGTGATTCGACGAATGAGAGGTAGGTAGTATAAAGGTGGGTATTCCATGCGTGCATCGAACGCTTTTATATACCCAGATTTTGGTTGGAAGAACACTAGAGAAAATTCAAACATATTTATTTGCGGCCAACATTAATAACATTTCGTTATATTATTTGTGCTATTTTATAGGCATTGATAATATCTATCAAAAGTGACAACATGACTTGGTGTATGAATATATTAAAACGGTTTTAGTGACTTTAGTAACTACTACTGTTCTTCCTACCAAAATCATACCATACCTCCACGTCTCTATCAGAGGCAAGCAAGACGAGGCTGACGCCTTTGTTCGCTTGCCCACCGGTGCCCACCTATCGAGTCAGTCATTAATAATTATCACCATATATTGTGTTATTTTATTTAGGATATTTCCCGTGAACTTTCTGAACCAACATATGACTTACAGACTATCTTAATTCTTGAACAGACCCAACTAATCCCTCGGTCGTTGATTCATTACTGTGAACGAAGAGGCCCCAATTTCTAGAATGAAAAGTTTTTCGGTCATGGCCGGGAATCGTACCTGGGACCTTTAGTATGCAGGCGTGCTACCGACTCAGCTAAGGTGTCTGACTATATATCTTTGGTGACAGGGAAAAAGAGTATAAGTTAAAAAATGATCAAAATGAGATAAGTCAATATTTACACTCTCCTTGACCAGAACTACCATTTGGTACAAGTAGTATAAGTCAAACTCGACCTTATTGGCGGAAAAGTTCCATTTGATCTTTATAGTATAAGTACATTATACTATTAGAAAATTATTTATTTTGTATTTTACTTGTTTCGTCACACAAATCAAACTGCAACTGTTTTCTTCAAATGCAGCTTGAGTGAAGAAGAAGAAGAATTCAAATCACTCAGTCTTGAGCGAAGGGGTTACAAAAATGCTCACTTAAACCCCAAAAAGTGCTACATTGAACAGCTTCCAATTTAAAAACAGAAAAAGAAATATTTAATTGATATGCTTCGAAGTGATAAACCCTATTTTTCATGAATTTTATATTAATCTGAAAACAACTAATGCTGAAGACATTTTTCCGGATATAAAAAAATTTCAAGAAAATACAAAATTATACTCCCTTATTATAAAGACATTACATTATAATGATCTTGATAAATCATTTCACTGCATATTATTTTTTATTATAACTAAGAAAACCCACAGTGTTTAATTTTATAAAATATTTGTTGCATACAAACATTAAAACTTATGAATAAAAACCAAACAAACACCAACTCAATTTTAAGAATCAAAAATAATGTATTCATTATGAAAGAAAATGTTCATAATAAGTATAGTATAAGTCTTAATCAGAATGATGACAAAATAATGTCAGTCATTTTTGGTAATTAACCCAATATTTAATTCCTAGTCAAAGTGTGTTAAATAACATTCATTTGTGATTAATAATACCAAAATTTAAAATCTTATTGAAAGAATTATTTCCAATACTTTAATTTATAACCTTAAAACACCTCTCCTGAAAAGTTACATTTTTTGACTTATACTCTTTTTCCCTGGCACCAAAGATATTATTATTATTATTTAGACCAACCCACACCAGTGGTCGCAACGCTTACTCTAATGCATCACTCTTGCAAAATACTGTATTGTTGGTGACGGGGAGATCAGGGTCAAAATCATAGCTGAGGTTGTTTTTTCCTATATATTTTTTCATTCTCCCTATTGGCGAATATAGGTATATTTAATCTAAATTCTACCTTCATCACCCTTACCTTATTAGTGTGAGGTGGATAGCCCAAATGGGTAAAACCCACCAAGATGTCTTCTTATATTTATTCAAGGTAAACTTACTTATTAAAACGTGTGTCCGGGGCGATTAACAAGATATTCGCACTCATAATTCTTGTCCGACATTCTCCGCCTTTATGAGTTCCCTCTTGTTCGTGGCCGGTTTCCAAAAACACCGACAGGTTTATTTTCTGCTTCGAGAATAGTGAACCTGTGTATTTACATAGCAGGGCTATTAGCAGAGGAACAGTTAGATCATCTCACGCAGTTAAAAGTTCAAGGTCGTACATTCTCCTGCGGGGCAGAGAGAGGTACGCCCTGTTTGAATAAGAAACCACTAAGTGCGCGGGGAACAGAAAAAACGAGATGTGAAGACATTGTGAAGCTGAGAATAATGTTCTTTGGGATTTCTACGTGCTTCACCCATATCCTTAATGTTCCTCAGGTCATTGAGGGGACTGAGGCGGTGAGGCCTGAGTCTTACATACCCCAGCCCGCATCGATGGGCACGTGGACAAAATGTCAAACTCGTCTAGTTTTGTTTGCCGATAACGGTGAGGTTGGGGTTCAGATCCTGGCTAGGTTTACTGAAGGTAGTTTTTACCTCGATGTTTCCCCTTTTCCTTTCAACCAAACTCTAGAGTAATTTCTCTAAATTCTACCTTCCTGCGAAAAAAAAATCTCTATATTATTGTTACTATGGGTATTTAGCATGCACTTATGAAAGAGATTGATATAACACGACTAACAAACTAACTTAATTTTAGAAAAGACACAGCATCCCGTCCTCATCGCGAAATAAGATCCCTAATAATTATTTTAACCAATAACTTTTTTGCCGTACTGAGAATCGAGCCCGGGAGCTATTGATAACTAGGCTGACCCACTGCAGGCTGAGAGAGACTCAAGTTGAACCTATAAATAAAACAAAATATGGAGCCTGCGCGTGTGTTGGTGCTGCAACCTTGGGCAACTATTACCACGAAGAGCAGATATTCTGGACTTGTTGCATCAGGTACAATCTACGAGGACAGAGGGAGAAAAGTTCCCACCCTCCTCCTCCTCCAGATGACCTGATGTAACTCTCTGGCAATCGCGGCTGTCACTTATCACTCAGGAGGTCGTGGTTTAATCCCACCCAAGTCTAACCACGAATAAAGATTGTACGTGTCGTAGCTACTCAACAAACTTAACTGATCTTAACAGAATGCTATGTTTATTTATTATTATTACGTGCTCCACGTGTTAGTACCCATCTGAGCTATACGAATATTTACACTAATAGGGTAGGGAGGAGGACGATACAATTCAGGTGAACTATAGCCGTATTTGTACGTAGGGAAAGTGGGATAGGACGATACAATTCAGGTGAACTATAGCCGTATTTGTACGCAGGGAAAGTGGGAAAGGAATTGAATATCCCAGTGATACAAAAAACTGCTTATAAAAAAAAGTAAAGTTTTCTGAACATACAACAAATAAATAACATAGATTTTTTCATACGTCTTTCCACACTAGTTATTTAAATAACAGTTTTTCTATATATCCTGAATAAAAATACGAAAATGGAACTGTCTTGTTTTTTTAGCACCGGAATCTTTGATTAGGAAAAAAAAACCAAAGGACACCTAGACCGGTATTTGAACCCCAACCTCATCATCAGTTAAGCCAGACTTGATTGTCGTATTTCACACGCGAACTAAATGTTAGGCTCATTTTATTTATAGTCTGGTTTACCGATAGCGGTTTAAACTCCAGCTGGGACTGGGTGTACTGAAGGTGCTATTTCCTCAATTATTGTTTCTTACTATCTCTCCATGCAAATGCGGATATATTTCCTCTTATACCTTCGTCCTCTCAGCCCGACTAGTGTAATTAAAAACGAACAGGTCATAAGACGCGGAGGGGTATAACACATTCCGTACCTGGTTATTGCATTTTGAACCTGTTTCCCGTCCTTAAGTCATGCGCTTTAGCGATAGTCTGTCATGCAGACACACCCCTTGTTGGGGGTGAGAGCAAGAGGGCTCGGCAATGCTGGATCGATATATAGTGACGTCAGGGGCGAGCCCACTTAACCGACCAATCAGCGTCCCACGAACGCCGACAGCTGATCCATCGCGCCGCTTTATGGGTACCCAGACAGGGCTCACTTTCACTTGGTGAGATATTGGAGAAGTGGGTCACATACCTGCTTCGTACACGCGGGCCATGTTTCCGAAATAAGTATTGATCTACTATCACTGTGTGAACGGCCTACTACCGTGACAATTATCGACAAAACTAGTAGATATTAAAAACGTGAACGTAATTTGGTATTATTATTATTA
>CABFOW010004152.1:34516-60905 GCA_902141385.1 Timema californicum | reverse complement strand
CCCGACCGAGATTCGAACCTCGATCTCCCCGTCCTCAGCAGTCGAGCTCAACACGACAAGCGCGTTAGCCAACTACGCCATTTTGTGTATTACTGAACCATTTTTTTTTCAACCAGCCAGTATATCCACACATGTTCGTTCATAGAGTACATATATTATATAGGTCTATTTGAGAGAAAATGTACTCACATTTGAGTAGAAGAAGAGAGAGAAATAATTTAATTAAAATTGGTCTTAGCACACTTGACCAGGATTTGAACTCTGACCTTCCAGTACCCCAAAAAACTAGGACAGATGAGGTTGATGACTTACCCTGTGTGCCCAACTATGAGGACCATCGTGCACTGTTTTAATCGGTTGGTTTGTAAGTTAACGTTAAATAACCCTAGTTATTACAAATAGGCCAGGATTCAAATAACCACAATGATAAGGACTAGGTGAATATCCTAGAACTCAAGAAAAACATTGCCACCCTTAAATAATTATTGGTATTGTTACGCCATAGTGTCAGCATGGGAGAAATCAAGCTCAAGAACGTCCCTAGCTGGATGGATTAGCTGGCGGTCATCAGTCCATTTCAGATCGATCAGTATTTTATTGATGTTGTCAATTATTTTAACGTATCGCATCGAATTGGTTCGTTTCTACATTATTTTGTATGAAAATCTGGACTATGTTTGCAGTGATAAGAGGCGATAGGATATACGCAGTAGTATGCGTCTACCTTTACGAGGGATTTTATCTCCCCCCCTGCCCATAATTTTTACACCAGGAAGCTGGCGAATTTTAGTTAAAATCGACTCAGATACTGTTTCCTAAGGTATAAATGTACATTGTCGGTGAAAATATAAAGTTATAACCGAAGAATCTCAGCACGTATTAGAGTCATCAATAAACCACGTAACGCTGTTGAAAGGGGGAAAAAGGGGGGGGGGTATTCTAATGTCTACGTGTGGGGGAGGTTGGATATATCAGTGTTACGTAGCATAGATATTATACTTTTATATTAATGCTGAAAAAATAATACTACTGTTCATGTTTTGTAATAATTTATATTCAAGATTTAAAACTAATTCAAAGTAATATTAAATCTTGGTCCCTTTTATAGTGTCAAATCCCCGAAGAAAGAAATATGCAACCCTTCACAACTAAGGATATTGGAACTAGCCCATTAATATATTATCAAACCCAGACAAGGCCCTAAACTCAACCTAGGGTAATTCCTATCCTTCCTACCAACTCACTTATTATTACATTCAATGTCACAATAATAAAAAAGTATATAACACAACTCATAGTGTTTCTATCTATCTATTTATTCGAAGTGCTGCCAGATATACAGTGATATCATAACTAAAAAACAGTAAGCTGTGGACAGATAACCTTGCAGTTCAACCAAGAGCTTCAATCTACTCTCTTGACCTGATGAAGCTGTCTGTGACAGTGAAAGCTTGTCCTGAAAAATGTATTTGTGTGTTTTTTAGTGTTCTTTCTAACTAAATTCTACTCTATTATCACCAAGGTAAGTTTTCTGGCTATCCCTTCTAATTTAAATCCTTCCTTATAAAATAATTAAATTCACTCTTGATGGTTTTATAGCACAGGAAGGGATCATGCTTAGTACTTACTTAGAGGAACAGGGGGCTGTTAAAAAAAAAAGAAGGTAAGAACTGGATGTCCACGTGGTTTATGGATGATCCCTAACTATGGATTCTCTATGTTTTAGCTGTATGTAATGAAGTGCAATGATCCGGTCGATTTGTAGCTCCTGCATTTTATACAAGGGTATTTATAGTAGATAAGGAGCACAGGGGAATGGGGTCACGCACTGCCCTTTGTATTTGTATAACAGCTTTCCAAGATATAACCAAGCTGAAGAGGTTTTTAGGGATTTTGAGTTCATTTATGATGAATGTATCGGTGGTAAAATGTTCAGTGTTCATTTATTTTATTTTACAGGCTAGCGCGCTTGCGGGCTTGACTCATACTTCCTGATTCCGGGAGCTAGAATATCGAAAGAGCTCTACAGAAGTGTATTTTCATATATATATATATATATATATCCAAATGGACAACAGTTTGTATTCTTAAAATGCATCATCATTGTCTTGTACTCTACCATTTATTATTGAGTGAGGGTGACCTGGCGGTCTAGGGGTAAGGTGTCAGACTTCTGTGCTAGGGGTCTGGGGTTCAATCCTCTGTCTCGGCACAGATTTATCTGTTTGCCAAACCCTTCCCTCACCTCTGACAAGACGTGTATCAATCACAACATGTGAATGTGTGGAATGCCAGGCTTCCCCCGTGGTTCGGATCCCACGTTAAACTTTAGGTCCTCCATTTAATCTCACAATCACCCTACCGTTACAAATTAGCGTAAGTGCGTATTAACCCAAACGGGTAGTAAGACGCGGTGCTAATAATAATAATAATAATAATAATAATAATAATAATAATAATAATAATAATGAGCATTTACATAGATACTACTTGGGATGGAGTAAAGTGAAATAAAGAATGAGGTGCACTGCAAAGACTTTATCTTCTTTATCTAAACTATACTTATAATTAGTAAGATATATCAAGAAAAATTATACAAACTGTTAATGAAATATAGTGGAAGCAAAATAACATCATATTTCACCAAAGAGCATGCATGAAATAAAAGGCATTGTTATAGAAACATAATATTACTGCATTTGCTATGTGCCTTTTTCGACTCGCCATTTCCCAAATATCTATTTAAAATAATAACACTTGTCTAAAACTCAGAAAATATTAATTGTATAAAATATAATTTCAATGTATTTCCCAAATATATATTAAAAATAATAACACTTGTCTAAAACTCAGAAAATATTGATTTTATAAAATATAATTTCAATATATAAGGTTCTGGTTTACAATGAATATATCTTATCAAATTTATATATGGGGATGCAGGCAAAGCGATAAAAATGTTAGTATTTTTGCAGTTTCTTATACCAAAACATATTTTTTTTGTCAAAATAAATAAAATATTGCTTCAATAGAGACATAGAGTTTAATTTTATTTACATGGTGATATCAACAGTTGTTTAATATCTATCAAATTGATAAAAAAATTAAACGAAGATAAATGTTGTTATTTAATTCCATTACACCCTTGATTAATATTTAAGAAATGTTGATATCAACACGTAAATAAAACTAAATTCTATGTTTCTATTGAATCAATAGTTTATTTATTTTGGCCAAAAAATGTTGATATAGAAACCTTAAACCTATAATAGAGAAAAAATCTTAAGCACTTCGTTGTCCCGCGTAGCTGTTTTGTCCCCACTTTTTTTTCCTTCTAATTATTGAGTAAGGGAGGGAGGGGGATAAAAATACCTCAAAAGTATTAAATGGAAAAAAGTGTTTAAATATTTTTGAACTTATAATGTACGTAATTAATTAAAAATAGCCGAGATAGATGGAATCTAATTTCCGTTGGAGGCAGTAAAAATATTTTTGTGGTCAAAATTGATATTTTTGACTGTATTATTGATGTATTTCATATGTATTGAAAATATTTATCAAAATAGGACATCTGTAGATCACATTATTCGAAGTATTAATACGTGAAGATAGATTCAGTAGTTTTTCTAGTGATCAGAAAAGTTTCTTTCTATGAAAATTGGACTGCCGCGTAGCAATAAATATATAGTGAGAAATGTTCAAATATATTATACCATGCAATTCGTTTTACTACCATCCCAACTCTCTGCAATCAAGTATACTATATATAGGCCCTAATTAAACTGATCATAATTACATATAATTTTCGTTATTTTATATATCTACATTGATTAAATATGTAAGTATACAAATAAATGCACAGTTGTTATTTTTAGTTAAAAAACAAGTTTTTTTTGCACTGCGTCTCACCACCCGTTCAGGTTATACGCCTATATACTAATTACGTTGAAGGTTTTAGAGGCTAGAAAGGTTAAATTTGTAGGAAGTATACCCGTATTTGCTTGGAGGCAGAGTGAAAAACCATCTTAAGAAAAGTCACCCTCTGTACACCCGACCGAGATTCAAACCTCAATCTCTTCGTCATCGGCAGTCTATTCTACTGCAAGAACACCGCGTCAGACAATGCGGCCACCGAAGCGGGTAAGCAATTAGTTAATTAAACATATTTATGACACAGTAAAATCTAAATTGAATCATCGTAACGGCGCCATCATTAATTTGCCGAGTCTACGAAGGGTTATTTCAGATATGCGAGGAGATAGTACTTCACGGGTAAAACCGTCATCCGGTGTTGACACGTGAGTTGAAAAGTTTCATTCACGGGAAATATGAACTTTATTTTTTCCTTCTTCTTTTTGTCAAGTTATTAAATTTGAATACAATGTAATCTGTCAATGAGTTGATTAGTTTACTTTGCGATACGATATATCTTTGTTCAGACGGGATTAAGGACATGTTAAAGGGGATGAGAGGGGTTAAGTTTTAAGAGAAATAAAATAAGATATTAACAAAAACACACAATTAAAATGTAAGGGGTCGAAAGAAGAGTGGAAAGAGGGGGGGAGGTGGAATCGTTCATCACCCCCCTTCCTTTTTTTTGTCTTCGTCACCCACCTATATAACCCCCCCTCCGCCCCTCTCGCCCACCCCTTGTCGCGCACATTTCCCACGCTATCGAAGGTGGAATGGGAGGGGGTTGGGAATCGCGCGGCTATTGGTCGAGAAGTTCCGTGACGTCACGATCGCCGGGAGTATACAAACTGGAGTGGCAAGGCGGGAATCTGCGAGTTTTCAACACACCGCTAGTCGCCTGGTTAGTCGTCCACCCGCCTCACACAACTTGATACCGTGAAGGGAAGAAGTAATCTTCCCCAAAACACCTTTTAACCCCTTCACAATAATAAACACAAACACACACGAAGAGAACTTCAACTTTATCACCTGGTTGCTTATACGTATTGCATCACTTTACATCAAGGTAGGACAAATAACCTATACAATTTATTCATTCATTTATGTAGACGATTTTTTTAAAGACCTAAACTACATTTTGATTTTGATAAGAAGGATTTTTTTTCTTTTGACAGTTATAAGAGTTGCCAAAATAATTTTCATGTATTTGTACATCAAGTCATTTAATCCGAAACTGTCATTTTTAATAAATAAAAGTGTTTTTAATGTTGACAGCGAAGTTCATCTCAACTAGAGTACTAAAAACACATTATATTAGATGGGTTTCATTTTTGGATTTAATTTGAATACAATTTCATTTGTGACTGTAAAAAAAATGACAATGCAAATAAGTGAAAAATATCCGTACTTATACACTAACGTTGAAATCTATGATTCGAGTCTTTAAAATAATTGGATATTATCGTGAGTAAATATATTTCCTTAGAATATTCTATTCTTGGTATTTTAAAAGTCAGCTTTATTTTCATAATTACTAAAACTATTAATAATTAATTTTCTTTGTTTCTCTATAAATAACCAAATATATTGAGAAATATTAAAAATAACGCGTTGTATTTGAAAGGGCCCGTTCAGAAGAAAAACAAAAGCACCGGAAAAGAGTTATATTTTTTAATTTAAACAACAAACAATTGTTTAATCATAGCAAATCCGATCGTTAAATTTATTTTTTTAAGTAACAAAGGACAAAGTAAATAAAAGCATACGTTATAAGTACATTTGCCATTACATTTTGAAATTATTATTTTGATATGATTAATTTATTTATGTCACATGTTTTTGTGAAACACCGTGATAGGCTTTTGGAAGTCATTATCATATTTTGATTAATCTTCTGCACAATTTGATGTATACATTTTAAATATATGAACTAATTATAAACTTACATCAGGCCAGAGCGTCAATCTTGTCTGGTTTCATGTCCTGGCACATGAATGTCCTGGTTCAACAGGTGTATTGACGGTAATTTTTCCTAAATGATTTTATACTATATCTCTCCTCAAGAAAATACAGCTAAATTCCTTCTAAAATTTCACTTTCACTATCTCTAACCTTTAGATTATATATGAGGATGTTCTAGAAGGACGGGTGTTAAGGCGTGTTTTATATACACACACAAAATTCAAACAATTTTATGCTTAAAATTTAAAGGGGAAAATTGACAAACAACTTATAACACTAATTTATGTTGTGGCTTATTTCATAACTTAAATTAAATGTGGGCCTTCACCCAGAATCACACAGAGAACCTTTCAGATAAGAGTAATATTCATCAGGTTAGTAGTTATTCAAGGACGCCGTTTAATGTAAATGCTAAAATATAGATGTGTACGGTGACAAAATTATAGTGGCAGTAGAATTAATCAATACATCAAAAGTATATTTTAGTATTTAATTAATCTTAGTTTTAAAATTAAAATGTATATAAGTCATATCGGCATTTAACGAAAATATCTTTAATTTAATTTTTATTCTGCTTTGCTAAATACCAATCCTGAAGTCTTTGAAACTAATATAAAATTGAGCTAACATTTCCAATTAATTTGTATGTGTGTTCTTTATTACAAATAACAGGCCTTGTAGTAAATTTGCAAGTCAAATGGTTCTTTATTATTTTGCCACTTCAATTATTAATCACCTAGTAATTGGTACGTCCTATATCAAAACAAACACTGTTTATTCTACCAGTAGGCCTATTTCTTTGCGAATATATTTAATTCAAACAAATATCACATTATTAAAAGAACTGAATCAGACGAAAAATAAACTATTTTTATTACTGGTTTTCTCTTCATATAGTTTCAAACTATTTGATATCATTAGATCGTGTTGAATTATAAATTACATATAAGTATTTTTATGTTTATGTTTGTGCACCAAGCCTTACTATCCATCTGGGCTATTGGCATTTAGTTATACTTATAAGCTGGGGATAAAAGAGGAAACATGCAGAGGTGACGCATTTGCTTGGAGAGAGAGGAAAAAATCACTCTCCATACAGCTTCATAGGACCATAAGATTAACAATTCAAAATTAAAAGTATTTAAAAAATAATTTTCAAGCTATAGTTTTAGCTAAAAAACATATTAGATTTTAAATATTTGTAAAGTACTTTATTTTTGAGGTTCTTAACAAGAAATGTATCATTCATTACAACCAGCATACTTCCTAGCTATTCTACACCAATTTGTGACTAATTATTCATTTTTGACCCCAACAGGATTCAAACCATGGTATTTAAAGATGGTTTAAGATCGCCTGAATCACAGCTTCACAAATAGAATTTTATGAATGATTTTTATTAAGAGTAAATAAAAAAGGGATAAAATCAGAAGGAAGGGAGGCCGAGAAGATATTCATGTATATATATATGAATAATAAGTATGTATTATATATATATAATAAGTATGTATTATACATAGTATATAATATATATTATATGTTAAATATATATAAATTATATAATATTATATATAATACATACTTATAATAAATATAATAATTAATATTATATATGTTATATATTATCTATGTATAACATATATTATATATTTTATATTATAATATATTATATATGTATAATAATATATTATATATGTATAATAATATTTTACATATATAATATATTTATACTAATATTTTACATAACATATATATTATTAAATATAATATTATGTATAATATATAATATGTTATATAAATATATCTGTTTTACATAAAATATACATAATACTATAAATAATAATATATATTGCTTTCAATTTGGCAAATTATAACAATACGATTTTTATCCCACGTATTTTCTCAACAAATTTATATATATATTTTTTACAGACGCTTCCAACTACCCGTTTGGATCAAACGGCACACACATGTATCATAATTACGCTAATAGAGTAAGGATGAGGAAAGTAAAATTAAGCGGAAAATTACCCGCCGATAAAAACGCCCTCAACACACTCAACCGGGATTTGAACACTAAATCACCTCTTCATCAGCGATCTAGTCTAGCACGAGAAGGACGCGTTATACCATGTGTACACCGACGCAAAGTTTTAATTAATTAATTAATTAATTATTATTTAGCACCGCATCTTACTACCCGTTTGGGTTATACGATTTAAGTACTAATTACGTTAATGGATTAGGATTTGGGAAGGTTGAATTAGAGGAAGTGAACCCGCATTTGCGTGGAGGGAGAGTGGAAAACAATTTAGGATTGGATTAGGATTTGGGAAGGTTGAATTAGAGGAAGTGAACCCGCATTTGCGTGGAGGGAGAGTGGAAAACCATTTAGGAAAAGCCACCCCAGTTCGCCCGACCGAGATTCGAACCCCGATCTCTCCGTCCTCATCAGTCGAACTCAACACGACAAGCGCGTTAGCCATCTACGCCCCCGTAGGCGGGTGCAAAGTTATTAAAAATGTATATTTAAAAATATGTATTTTTCTTTTAAATGTATTATTTTTGTAGTTTATATTATATTATCGGTTGAGAGGTTAAGGCATGAATCTCGTTTAGCCTGGTTTGTTGGTGATGGGGAGGTCAAGGATTTATTCTCAATCGAGTCTACAAATATTATCTTCCTAGGTGGTTGGCTACTCTCCCTAGAAGAAAATTAAGTTATACTCTCTTTAAAGTCTATCTTTGTATCCCCCAAACTATTGGTGAAAACAGGATGATATCCTGGATGGGAAGTAAGACTTGGTGAACGTACAAATGAAGTTTATTCTTCAAAGTATCCTCTTATGTCCTCCAAAATTCTACTACAGTATTTATTCTCTACCTCTGTTATACCAAAACCGTTTACATTTTAAGATTGCTTTTTCCCCTTATTAATGATTTATTTTTACAAGTATCTGGTAAATTTAATCAAATATAACCTACTTTGGGTGGTATAATGGTCCGACTATAAGGCGACACTCTCAAAACATAACCTACTGGACTGTTGATGACTGAGAAATCGTGGTTCTAATCCCATTCCGGTATACAGATGGTGCCCCCCCCCCCTCTTCTCAAATGTTTTTGAACTTTCCCTTCATACAAATTTAGGTACACTTTCTCTAAATTAAACCTCACTCATCACTACTCTATTACCATATATACGTAAGAAAATAATATTTAAAAGAAACACTATGTGAAGCGTTAAATTGCATAGTAGACAAAAATACCCATAGTTTCTGGTTGAAAAAATATCCCAAGTGGGACTTAAACTGAAATAATTCACGATTCTTAAAGTTACGAGCAATGTAAAGTGTAAAGCCTTAGCGTTGAGTAGGTAGTAAAATAGACTGTAAAAAGGAATTTACAAGAAACAGCCCTATAAAAGGTTAAGTGGAGGCTGTGAATAGTTAAAATCGGATTATTGAATAATCACAGGGTCAAACGCCAGTTAAGTTAATGGCGCTGATAAATGGTATTTGGTAATTTATATTATACAAAGTAACTACTTCGGTTGAGTCATTAAACTAATTTGGTGTTAATTATTTATAAATACAAAGCGGTTAAACAAGTACTATTATTTATAAAATATAAACAACTCATTTTTATTTTATATGCAATGTGTGTGCATATTTATGGGGTGGTTTTGTAAATGAATTCTCCTATTTTATCGTGTACTTGTTGCCTGGGGTAATACAATTAATTTTTGTTTAAGATTCTAGTCTTTTTTTATTCTTTATATTTATACAGAAGATATCCTTGTGCTCAGGAGCTCTCGTTTTATAATACAGTTTATTCTATCAAATCTTATTTCATCAAATTTTACAATATTGTTGTTGTTAAGGTGAGAGTTAGTTAGTTAAGGGTATTGGTTTTTCAGGGTTTTTCTTACAGAAAAATCTTTTATCTGACAGAACAAATAAAATAATTCTTCAGTAGAAACATAAAGTTTAATAGTATTCACATGGTGATATCAACAGTTATTGAATATCTGTCATGAGCATGGTTGCATCAGATGAGAAACATTTTAATTGAAGATAAAAAGTTGTCATTAAATTTCAGGACACTCTTGACAGATATTGACGAGTTGTTGATTTCACCCTTAGCTCGGGTTACATACATCCACCACCTTAAATACTCCAAAAAGTTTGGATATACTTTCATAATATTAAAATAAAATCATTTTCCTTTGTAATAAATAGCTGATTTTCAAAGCTTTAGTAAAATATTCATACCCATCAGTTTTTTTCAATTAAAAACTGGTACCAACAGTGTATCTGTAACGTGTGATAATTTTAAATACGTAGACCAGTTTCCAATATTAATTATAAAAAATTATCTCACTCGTGTCTATCATCTAATTTCTTAAAAATTACATTGTAACCCTTTGGGTAGAGAAAGTGTCGTGATTGTCAAAATAATTGGATTATAAATTTTGATGAATGTCTATTTTTAATGTGCCCTTGAACCCAAAAATGTTGTTTTTAGGCGATGGTATCTATCTGCCTGTTACTCGCTCTTGAGCAGACACCATTTAACAGACCAGACTAAAACTTGATATCAAAGGTTTTCATAAGGCTACACAAAGAGATTTGGGGAATTATCTATCTAACATTAAAATAAAGGGTAGTTTACTTAATTGTGGTATAATAAAGAAAATTTATTTGTTTCAAAATATACTCTACCGATTTAGATTAAAACTCGTATCTGGGAATTGTTTAACATTAAATACAAAATTGCACATTTAATTTTTTTTCGATGAAACGACTTTGTGGCTACTTTACAAAAAAAGATTATTTACCATTTGTAAATATATTTCCACTAATTTTTGGGATAAGAAATAATTTTATCATAGAAAAAATGTAATATTTCAAAATAATAACAACTATTAGCAAAAATTCTATTAATTAGACCAGTATTTTCAGAGTTACAAGAAAAAATACATTTTTAAAATATATATTTGTGAAAAGAGAACTTGAGAACGCACAGAACAAATTATATGTTTATGTAAGAGTGTCTTCTTGTTTTATGTATGCCCTTTGGTGAAATGCAATGCTCGTTTCACATATCTTACGAGTTATCAGTATAATTTGGATAAAGGAGCGATAAATTATCTGTGGTGCACCCTACCATATATAAGTTAGCACATTAAATTTTATATGCCTTATTAATGAATAATCTAACTACCGCTAAGAAATGAGAATATAAGTACTGTGCATTCAAATAAGCATGAATAGAGGATTTAAAAACTAATGTTATAATTAAGTGTGTAAAAATAGCATCAGTGCACTCAACCGGGATTCAAGACCTAACCTTTCCATTATTTGAAACTAATGCCGTATAACGTGCAGTCATCTATGTAGATAAGTATATGTAGGAAGAATCGTACCTAATACTTACGAATCTTACTAAATCTACTCATATATATATATATATATATATATATATGTTTTTATATATATTCATACATTAAATCATATGGTCTGCATCAGTTTTTTATGATAGATAGTACCAATACCTATGAAATAAAACTACTAATATTGTGAAATATTTTCAATGTTGATTGCAAAAGTTATAAGGGAAAAATAGTCAAAATTAAACACAAATTTCCAGGATGGAATCTTTTATATTTCAAACACCTTAAGGACCCAATTTTTTTTAATTACCTAAATATGACAAATACCTCTTTAAAAATAATCTAAAGTCTATTATTAAGGTCTCATGATTGTATAACAGATGGTAGCACTAACTCAATAAGAGCTAAAATTAAAATTTCCTCTTTTTCCCCTCGTACCTTTCTGTTTGTAATTTTTTTCATAAGATCCTTCCTGCCAGAAAACTATTGACAAATTATTACTTTACATCAGGATATCTAGTTTAAACATACGGGAGACTATTGTATAGAGAAAACACAACTAAAGTTCATTCGACGGTAAAAATGTTATTTCACAATTTTAAAAGTATATACACTATAAATAGTGATTCATTGATTTAAAATCATAACAGTTCACGAGTTATAAAAGGTCAAACTTGTTATTTTATGTTTTTTTGTACCATTGTTAAGGTAAAGTAATTGATGCGTGGGGCTGAAATTTTCACCCTTTTCACTTTTTCTCGATCCCTCGAAAAGAGAAGTATTGTGATTATCAAAGAAATTGAACTCAAGATTTTTATAAATATCGAATTTTCATGACCACTTGAATTAAAAAAAGTTTTTTTCGCCATTCTATCTGTCTACCCGTGTGTTTGTATCTCGAACTAGAGCCAAAACAATTTTATCGATCTTATTAAAACTTGATATCTAGTGTTTTTATAAGATTCCCCTAAGACATTTTTGGAACTAAATATCAAACCTTAAAATTAATTATATTTCACTGAAAGATAAAAAGAGATCAACTGAATTATCTCAAAATCCACTCAAACGATTTTGTTTGGATTTTGTATCATACTGTTTAACATTAAGAACAAAACAGAAATTTTCAATTTTCCTTGAAAATGAATTTGCTGGTACTTTACATAAGCAGAAATGCCCAATGTTGATCATATATAAGCAACTATTTGAGATACTAAAATAAATTATCATTGTAAAGTTGAAATACTGTTAAAAACCCGCCTCGATGGAGTAGTTAGCTGACGCGCTAGTTTCGTGTTGAGCTGGACTGCCGAGGACGGGGAGACCAAGGTTGAAATCTTGGTTGGGTGATCTAGGGTGGTTTTTCCTAAATGGTTTTCCACTCTCCCTCCATTCAAATGTGGGTTCAATTCCTCTAAATCCAACCTTCTCAATTTCTAACCCATTAACGTAATTAGTACTTAAACGCTTATCCCGAACGGGTAGTTATAGTTTTTTTACTAAATTAAACATAATTTAAAATAAAATATATTTCTGTGAAACCAATAGTTTCTGAGCTATAAACACCTAGGTATGTATATTTTTTACGGAGTACCAGTTTATATGAAATTAATTGTTATGCTCTTTGGTTGACAGAGATGTTCCTTTTTATGAATGTTTCTGTGACACTATATACTATTTCATGTATGCTCTTTGTTGGATTGTGTCTGCAACACTGTGTATTATTTCTTTTCACAAATTGTATGAGTTTTTAATAAATGTCTCTATTTTAAGATTGAAGAGAATAAAAGCCTGTGTAGTGCATCGCCTACAAACATTTTTTAGTATTGCGTCATACATACTACCTGTTCAGGTTATATACATACTGAAATTTAGTATAACTATACACGCATATGAGGTTTACACAATGAATTATTTATAATGTTACTATTATTATTATTTTATTGTGTACACTTCATATGAATGTCTGGTTATACTAAATTTCAGACACGAACATTAATTACTTTAACTTAATAATGGTACACTAAAAGCATAAAATAGTAAGTTTGACTTATTATATAACTGTTATGATTTCAAATCATTGGATAACTATTTATAGCTTAAAATTATAGACTTGTTAAAATTGTGAAGTGAAGTTTTTACTTTTGCATGACGTTAAGTGCTTCTGGTGGGTATTGAAACCCATCCTACCGGGTTACAACTTAAATGCTACCCGTGTGCTAAATTACACTGTTTGTATGAATATTAAAATAATTTGTCAGAGCGCGTAAAACAGCATAGAACATTTTTTTAAACTCATTTGTTTCAAGTCAATAAAAAATGTACACTAGCCAATATATGAGTTGGCCCGTTTATCCACCGAAGCCTATATTTCTTGCCGTCTTTCAAACTCTGCGGCCACTTTTATTCTTCTACTCTTTGTCAGCTTTCCTCGACTTCTCACAGGGGAAATATTCATCTTTTTACAGAGTCATATTTTTTACTATTATTTTTGTGTTAAAAACTTCCGTTCTTTTGAATCTTTTCATGGTTTATAAGACGTTTAAAATGTTGCCAGAAAATCGTGGAAATTTTCTAACGTTTAAGCGTGTGATGACTGACTGACCAAACTCCTTATTTTAGGGTTCTCATGATATTTCTATGTAGTATAAATTCTTATTATGTAAGCTCTACCAATGTAACACTGTAAATTTATTCAACCTTTCAAAGATTTCCTTACAAATTAATCTAAAATGCTATATAACAAATGATTAATACCTGAGTAGTATTAATAGCAGCGGTGTATCATCTTATCATAATATTTGAGCTCATGCGATGACATTAAAAAGAAAGAAAAATAATAAACAAAACTATGTAGCTATCATTATTTAATATTCATGGTAATTTGTTACGAGTTGGGAACAAAATATTGATATAAAATTATAGTTTTGGGTTACAGGTTTCTGTTTCAAATAACTGTATGAATTCAAAAGCTACAAATGATATAAACCACTTCCCTCATCATAACATATTCCTTAGAACCCTCAATTATAGCTTTTAATCTCAACACTAATTAGATACTTAGAATATATAATATTTGGGTTAATTTATGTATACATTGTTTGAAGCGTTTAAAATATAGTAAGCAAATCCACCTTTATATAATACTTAAATGGTTGCCTTGAAAAGTAAAAATTAGTTTGAACCAATGGTCTCACGATGTATCAGAAACTATATTTATTTATTTTTTTAAACCTAAGGGTCAAATCGCTCTCCAGATTAATTAAATATATTTAGCTAAAATTATATTTTTACTGATATGTGTAGGTCATAAAACTATGTTGTCTACAAAAGGTTTTCCAACTTAAAGTTACTATAAAATGCATTCTCTACTCAAAATTAGTAATTCGCAGTGGTTTTTGTGTAGGCCATATATTAAACATATTTTCTTAAGCATACTCATATTTAAAAACAGATTTAATTCATTTTTAGTTTTCGGGTAATTTTCTACCTATCCAGCGATCAAAGGCCCAATAGACCATGCGCTGCACTAACGATTTTCCTCCACTTTCTATCTACAGTTATCTATTAAAACATTTGATTAAGGTAAGCTAGGTAAAGCGAGATTTATCAATATATATATATATATAATTTTATATATATATATATATATAAATCTAAGAGCTACTATATTTGGTCCAAAATATGGTTTAAAAATGAGATTAGTTTACATTTTAATGATTGTTTGGAAAAATAAAAATTTAAGGTTGAATTATTTATATTTTGCTACCTCCTACTTTCATTTTGGCGTGAAATATAATTTAAAATAACAACCATTCTAATCAACGAACGATTTCTGCACGTCTGTATTACGTCTAAGCGTTTCGATAGGTTTATTTTTAAGAGTGTACCAACAAACTATAATAGTGTCATCACTTAACTATAATTAATGAACACTCTTTGGTGACCGCATGGTCTCTTGTATGCGGATATGCCCAAATCTTCGATAACCTTTCCCACGTCACCTTTCCATCACCCGGGAGGGCGGTCCAATGGTCTAGTAATCATGACTGTCCCACTGAAAGCATTATTAGGAATTCTGTCTTCGGCCATGCGGGCTAATAGAAAACTAAATGTGTTGTCTTATGTGAAAATACTGTACGAATAACGTAAAGTTATCATAGCCACCATCGTTAACATCTGCCCGAATAGATACTAACATGGTGTCTCTGGCTCATGCCCGGTTACAGTTTAGGTCGATTTGATCACATCGTGAGTGTCAAGTTTTAGTTACCCTTTTAATTTTATTCAAAACTAGCCCTCTTATAAATGTAAATTGAAAGCAATATATAATAAGTAAAATATACTGTCTATAATATTATATGTAAAATATATATAATTTAAATAATATAATATATATTATATACTATACATAATATTATAAATAATATATATGTTATGTTTAATATTATTATACATATATAATATATTATATATAACATATCTAATATATGTTATATTTATGTTTGATAAAATCAACAAAAATACTTCCATGCAACTTTATAAAATTCTCGATTTACTGTAAGAAGACCATTGTAATGTACTGTATGTCCTTAAAAGAATTACGTCCAAGTTGTGTGAATTATTTTAACTCAAAGATTATTCACACCTCCTTAACAAATGGAATGTTTTCGTACAAGTCGATGAGGACGATTTGCTGGCATGGCACGATCCCTATTATCCTACCCACTGCAACCCTCTAAGCAGACATGTTGAGCAGGTAGTGGAGGCGAGCAGGTCCGGGGAGGGCCACTGCTTGTTTTAAAACACGTTGATTTCGCTGTACCGTACATGGGGAGTAAAAGGGGGGGGGATGTTGGGGGAATGGAGATGTTTGAACAAACCTCATGACTAATAGATCTGCCCCAAAGTCCTATCCCCCCTCCTCCTTCATGCATTCTTCTCTAAAATAAAAACACTCGAAGGAAAGCGCGAGGGTTTGGAGGGAAAACTCAACGTTTTAGTATGATACGGAATTATAATTTAAAATTCATCAGATAAATTGAGAAGCTTGGAAACTAGAGTTTAAAATTCTAGCCAGAGGAAGCGAGAAACTATTTTAAACTAAATAGAAAATAGTAGGATATTATGGATGGAGTATGTGCCAACTTTCTGGTGGTCTTGGTAATTTTATAGTTCTCCTTTATCTTCTTATTCTTCTATTTGTTATTATTATTATTATTATTGTTATTTATGTCTGGCACCAGTATTCTTGGGATTAAATAAGTCAGGCTAGCGATACATTTCTAATGACCAAGATATCGTGGTTTATAATCTTGGTCTGCTACACTAGGGATGTTTATTTAAATGTTTATTTTAACTATGGTTTTCATATTCCTTGACTACACAAATGTGAGTGCATTTGCTCTAACTACCCTCCTTATCTCTACCCACAAACACATATTTTAATCTATAGCGTAGTGGGAAGAAAAACCAAATGAAAAAATATATGTTTTTGACTTTATACACTATTATGATATGAATTTCCAATAATTATAGTATTTTAATACCGTGCCTTACCACCCGTTCGGGTTGTACGTATGTATAATAATTACTTTACTATATTAGGTACGAGTAAGGTTGAACGTATAGGGAGTGTATCCACATTTGCGTGCAGAGAAAGGGAAAAGCAATATATAAAAAACCATTTCAATCCAACCAACTGTGATTAGAAACCCAGTTTCCCCAGAATCAATATTACACTCTTAAATTGGTGCCTTAAGCCATACGACCACCAAAGGGGGTTAGTTAATTATACGTAGTTAGGTGATGACACTATTATTTTATTTTGTTGGTACTCACTTAAAAGGCCACCTATTGAAACACTCAGGCGTAATACAAACGTTTAGAAATCATGCATTAATTAGACTAGCTGTTATTTTAAATTATGTTTCATGCCAAATTAAAAGTATTATTATTATTAGCACCGCGTCTTACTAGCCATTCGGGTTATACGCACTTACGCTAGTGTGTAATGTTAGGGTGATTGTGAGATGAAATGAAGGACCTACAGTTTAACGTGGAATCCGAACCATGGTGGAGACCTGACATTCCTAATTAAAAGTAGAATGTAAAAAAATGTAAATAAAGCAACCTTAAATTTTAATTTTTCCAAACAAGTATTAAAATTCTAAATTAATTTAATTCTAAAACTACGTTTTACGCCACATGTAGAAGTTCTTAGATTAAGATAAATATTGATAAATTTCTGTCCATCCAGCAGACATTAAACAAATTTTTAATAAATAATTCGTGATTATTTAAGTGTTTTCGAAGTTTCAGAGGTGTTAGTCTCATAATAAATACCAATGTGGGATGAATGTATCACTTAAAATGGACAAAATTAAGTTCTAGTAAAAGAGTTTTAAGAGTTCATTCGTTATTGCGGATGAGTTTAAGTTTCAATTTTAACCGTCAGAAAATTTATAAAAAGTATTTTAAAAACTAAAGTTAACGTAAGTTTAGTAAATGTTTTACATTTTTTAAATGACATAATAATAATAATAATAACAACAAATGAATATCAAATATTTGTTTGTATAATTAAATAATAAGTTTTTCTTAGGAGTAAACTTTTGATATTGTTTTGTAATGTTTCGAAATTAGAGTAAACAATTATTATGTTTATTTTATATTCAACATTATTTTATTGTGACATCAGTTTATAGCTTTTGTGAGAAATTGTAGGCCTAAGTGTTATTGGCCTCATATGAAATTATATGCCATCTATCAGTGGATTAGATTCAAGTTTAAGTTGCTCTCTTAGAAGGAAGATTCAATTTTCTGTTGCTATCTTAGAAGGATGATTCACTAGAAAATGTTTATACTTTTCTTGGAGGTCCAACGAAGGACGAGTGCACTGAAGTGTGAAGCATAACTTACAATGGTATTTTAACTCTGCTATGGTTTATCCGTTAGCTACATTTCCTTTAAAATACAGCCTTCATCCCTCCTTTAGAGTAAGCCGTTGACAGCCCTTGATTTGAACGTAGCGGTAAAAGTCAACGCAGTCGGAAAAATGTCTGAAAATTATGAAGAAAAAAAAACTGTCAGTACGTTTCAATCACTAGTCAATTCCTATAGTAACTTTCACACAAGCATTTTAAGTACATCTTTATATCCCAAAATATTTTTCACAATCGCATTATTCTAGCTTCATATACAATTTTAAATGTTTATTTTTGTATACTTAAATACTTAACTAATTAAATTAACGGTATGTATTTAGAGATTCTAACAGTTAAAGTATAAAATGTAAATGAACATTTAGACAACAGGTGTATACATCTATTTATTTAGGATTTCTAAGATATAATGGTAAATCTGTACGTATATTTTTATATGATAGCTAAGATTTTCAGTTTTAAGAACCCTTGGGATACGCGTGTCTGATTAATCGGTAAATATAGTAGATTATCACATTCATAACCAAAATCGCATTAGAAAGTGTTTTCAGCCTTTTTATCTTGACAACAGTGAAATAAGTATCAGTTTGATAGTTTTTTAATATAAAAAAATATAATTAAATTTGTGTTGCATTTATTTAAAATAAAATATAACGGTTTTATTGGTCTTAATTCCACCATTATTTTTTAATTATAATACAGAAAACAAAACCACAAGCCGACGTTTGGTTCGATTTGTATTCCATAAGTACATTCTATCTACGGTAGAAGAGGTGGAGGCAGCTAGCAGAATGTTTTTTATAACTTAAAGAAAGAGCTACACAAAATATTAGTTTTAGACTTTTTTTTTGTAAACAGTGCATGGACACTAACAATCACGGTATGACCTCATCAATCGCTCTTGTCTAGGCTGGTTCACCGCCTTAATTTATGAAGATAACGCAGCCTTTGATAAACACACGTTTGAAAAACATTTTTAAGTAAACATCATACGCAGCTTTCACAAAAAATAAACACTCAAAACGGTTATTTTCAAAAGTTTGTGTTTTAATAATGTAGAAATGGTAGAAAAGAATTAAACACAAATTAGTTGTTGTTACTGCCAAAAGTAACATCATATGGTCTTATAAATCATATGATTTGGTGAATTGTGCATGATATATTTTCCTAGCTGTCCCTTACCAGATCTCTTACCGTAGATAGAATATAAATGAGGTGTTATGTGTCCTCAGGGATGGTCTCTTAGGTGCCAATGTGCTATCACTGAGTCTTCCTGGTTCTGCTCCGTTTCCCACACCATTATTCCCATTTTTTACTTCGATATTCCCCCAAAATAATTCCTTAATACTCATCCTAATATAGTTATAAAGATGGAGAAACTGTTTAAAAAATATATATTAATTACACCCAGTCGATATCTGAACTTTGACCACTCTGTCACAGACAATATCCATATTATATAAGAAATGACGTTTAGTACGCCTTCCCACCGACGCGGGAAATTTTAATAACGGTTAACTGAAGTTTGGTAAAGTACTGGTGAGAAAAGTTAAAGATTCTGGGTACGATAATGACGTCCAGAATGTCTATTTTGTCACTAAGATTAATTTAACTTTTAACCTTTAATTGAGTATTATTCATATATTTTTATAATCTTATTTACCATTCAACTCATTTGAATTTTAAATAAGTACCTTCAAACTGTTTTAATTAAGATTGCACTATACGTGAGAAGAATAAAAGAAAAATGATTAATACGTATTCTTTTTGGGATGAGAAATGAAACTTTTTTAAGTTTAAATTTCATGCCATTCTTTTTTTTCTCCCCCTCTCCAAATAAATCTAATCCCCGAGTGCCATTCATTCAACTCAATGTATTTTTCCTCTCACGTTGGTGTAAGTACTTGCTAGAAATATATTACCCTCATATCCGCAGAAAGTAGTTAGAAGAGTTTAAATTGGAGACGTGAGGTCGGGTAGGGTACACCCCAATATTAGGGTTAAAGAGTACTCTCCAAGGCTTAGCATGATTTCGCTCATTGAACGTAATATACAGTCTTTATCTGGAGAGAACTAGATATACATTTAAAATGTAAAGCAAATCCTTTCGTAAAATAACTATCAGAGCTATAAATAACCACATAATTAAACAAAAAAAATTATATATGAAATCTTCTACACTGATGATGTACCAACAATTCCAAATTTCGAATATATTTAATAGTGATTCTGAAATTTAAGAAAACTACAGTTTATCTTTACAGTCATACCTCGAGTTCTATTAAAACTGTTTTAATTTTCTTGTCTTTTAAATAAAAGCCTTCACTTCTAGGATTATTATATGAAAGTTTATGAATTTTTAGCAGTGAAACCATAATTTATACATAATTAAGTTAGTAGATAAATGTATGAATGATAATAATATTTCATAAAAAAAGTAGTTGAGCTCCCTTAAAAATAAATGTCTTTGGATGTATA
This sequence comes from Timema californicum, assembly GCA_902141385.1. Taxonomy (NCBI): domain Eukaryota; kingdom Metazoa; phylum Arthropoda; class Insecta; order Phasmatodea; family Timematidae; genus Timema; species Timema californicum. Next base: position 40,217 of record CABFOW010004152.1, on the reverse strand, counting down.
TTTGCTAAAAAAAATAATGATAAAATTACTGCGCTCTTGCTGGACTTTATTATAATCGTATGACTTAGACAAGTAAAAATGTTGATTTTTGCAAATTTTTGCCTGGATACTTTATCAAAATTTGTCGACAATCATTCCATTAGTTTGTTGCATCTCTTCCCTTATGCCTATCCTTTGCTTTAAGGTAGAAGTGTAGGAGACGATAGAAAAGGTAATAGTTTTCACAGTTTTTACATCCAAACATATTTTTGGTCAAATAAATAAAATAATTCTCCATTATAAACATAAAGTTTTATTTTCATTACATGTTAGCCTCAACAGTTTTTGAATATATCTCAAGGGTATCCTTGAATTAAATTACAAAATTTTATTTGAATTTAAAAAGTTTCTAATCTAATACTGCTATGCTAATGATAGATATTCAACAACTAATGATATCATCACGTTAGGAAAATTAAACACTTATATTTATACTGGAGGAATAGATTATTTATTTTGGCCGAAAAAATATGTTGCCATAAAAACTTCGAAAATACTGCCATTAACTCGCTTTCCTTACACTTCCACATTAAACTATTATTTTCTCATTCGCTTCGGTAGAACCGTAGTCTAAATATAAAGCGAGTTTATTCTGGTTTGCCAGTAAAGCGGCTATTGGGGCTAGGATACCAACATGGTATATTTATAAGTTGTTTTCCTAAAGTGTTTCCAAATCTCCTTCCACAAGAATGCAGGTAATTTTTTAAAATCATTTCTACCTTCCTCATCCATACCCATTAGCGTAACTAATACATAAAATTCGTCATAACCAGGTGAAAAATAACCTATGTATACGTTCTTGATAATAAAAATGCATCACCAGCAAAAAATTCTCAACTTAATTATATTAAAAAATGTGGCTAGGGCCTAGATACAACCCAAGATAAGCACCCAGTAATATTTTAAATAAGCAAAATAGATTAATTTAAAAATATTTAGAATAAAAATTGAATTACTTTGGATTAAAATGCTTGGTTGAATTGTGCTTAAAATTATAACATAGTTTCATATAAAGAAATTATATAATGCTAATACTAAAATTATATAATGCTAATTTAGTATTTAATAGTTTCGATATTAAAACGTTCTTTTAAATAAAAACGCTAAGCTTATAAAAGTTGAATCGAAACTTATTGTGAATATTTAAAATAAATTATCGACAAAAATAAATACTACATTGCAGAGACAAGACAAAAAAAGCATGTTTTACTGAATTTGCATTCATGATTTAGACCATTTGAACGATATTTGTATGTATTAAAAAACTGCCACGCTGTTTCATTTAACGGAAGAATAATATTAAATCCTTGATATAAATTAAAACTTAACGAGAGTAAATTTATCCAATAAAATCAAAAAGTGACTAGAAAAATCAAATAATTCTTATAATCCTAACATGAAAATATAAGTAAAGTAAAATTAAGAAACTAATTTTCTGTATGACTTCTAATATAACTTTTAACACGTCATAAAACTTAAGGTGTAGATCATATTAGCTACTATTTTAATACCTAAGGGGTAATTTTGAGCATATTTACTACATATTGTTCAAAATAGTTAAATAGGACACATTTCCCTAAAAAAAATTGCAATGAAAAATAAATAAATAGAAAGAACTTTTAATTATTTAAAATAAAAGTTTTAGTCAGGCATTATTTATTAATTGACTAACTCACAAACATTTCTAGATATTTTAGATGTAGACTAATAATATTTTAAAATGTATCACAAATTTAAACTACGGTTGAAAGGAGAGTTTCATAAGGAAAGATGATTGATGGTTAAATTATTTTATTGGTATAACACGTGTTTTTTTATAGTTGAACAGAATAAGATATTTAAGCTATCGTCCATTTCAGTTGTAATAAATCAACTTTTAGAACCTGCTGGCCGCACAGATGGCCAATTTGACCAAATAATAAGCTAATACATTCTAGTTTGCTTAGGGAGGTTTAGGAGTGTCTATGGGCCAGTTTCATAGTCAAATTTAGTACGCCCCAAGTGCGGCGCTACACTAAGTACATGACGACACCTACCTAAACCAGAATGGAATGGGCCAGTTTCCTATGCGAGAACGGCCCATTCCATTCTGGTTTAGGTAGGTGTCGTCTTGTATTTGGTGTAGCGCCGCACTTGAGGGGTACTAAATTTGACTATGAAACTGGCCCTAAGTTTGAAACCCGGTCGGGTGTACTAACACAAATAACAATTAAAAAATTAAAAATAAACTGCAAAAAATAAGTTGGTATTTTATAAAAGGTACTCCAACTGACTATTCGTAAGAAAATCAAGGTATAGTTTAAACTGTAGCTGTGAAATTTTCTTATCACTCAGTAAACCGATCATATGTAAGATACCTATAAAAAATCCTAGGTTGAACGCAGATCATGCACTGTATGAATGGTTGAATGGGGGACTTAAATTGTGAGAACATACTACAGACAAGTTTAAACACGTTATTCCTAGTCTGGCAACATTCAACGACACTGTAATTTACTAACACATTCCCTCAAACTAAGCGTTTAGTAAACCAAGTGCTAAACGTACTAATTAAATAAATTTTAGCATTGATAAAGTTCAATTCACTAATGAACTACAACCTATTTGTACCGCAACAAAATTATTATAATATTAGTTTTCTAATGTACCGTTTTAATAAATTTTCGACCTAATCTAATCCTATTTAAAAATAATAATAATTTACATAATTAATTAAAAGGGAAAAATATTATCATTACATAATTCCGATGATGACTTTATTGCAAGATTTGTCTTATTTGGGATGATATCCTATTTAGATCTACTTAAAAGGTAGTAAGAAAGAACTGTCAGCTAATTCTGAATTAAATTGCCACATGAACAACTTATTTGATGCTCAAGTCGGACAAGTGTTCGAGAAGAAAATGGTTTAGCACTTTCGTGATGTAAGAGGAATACCAAAACACTACATCAAAGACGTGAAAGGATATTTGAAGAGGATATTGTTTTTCCCGCCTTCCAAAAGTATCTAGCATAAAGCCTCAAAAGAAGAGAAAAACCCTTGTTCTTTCCGTGACGTTCCTCGAACGTGTCAAAAGAGCAGGACCGTGTCTTGTGGTCACCTCTTCCTTCTGTGTTCCTGATGCTGTAGCTCTATCCTAGAATTTCCACAGGAAGAGAGTTTGATTCAGTGGTTCCTAAAGGATTACAAAGGGTCCCGCGAAAATATGGGGAAATTTATAATTAAGAGCGTCGCCTACTTGAAAGGAAATATTATCATACTACAGTAGTCCTATTTCTTTTGATATTTGCGTGTTTTTTTCAAGCATCAAAGTCAAAAATCCAAATTGACATTTTGAATTAAAAGAAAAAAAATCACTGATCATAATTTCAATGTTATCAAAAAGATAACGCAGAAAACCGTGATTTTATGTGATTTCTAGTTTAAATCAAATATTTGATTTAATTTGCCGGTTAATTGGCTAGGAGTATTTGATCGTAGGCGTTCAAAACTTGAGGAATAATGATTTGTTTCAAATAATATCTTTAAGAAAATTATTCTGTGAGGGTATTATCACCTAACAAACGCTCAAATTTCTATGGCAAAAGCCACGGTACTTATTAAGAGCTCATATTCAATCTCGTTGATTTTTTTTAATACATTCCCAATAAAACTTCGATTTGAAAGACCCAAATCACCAGATACATTACCAATATTCAAAAAATGCTCGATTACATTTTTCCCAAATTTCCTCACTTACTTACTTTACTTACTATAGAGTAATAAGGGCCCGAAAGTAAAAAATAAATGTAGGCCACCTATACCTTTCTTGAGATAGGTCTAACTAGTCACCTCACTATTCTATCTCTTTCAGGTCAATCCTAATGCTATCCTCGGGTCTGCGTCTGTCTTCCCAAAGGTCTCTTCCCATTGGGTTTGCCAGTCAATCCATGAATACGGTTATAGACTCTCCCATTCGCAGTTGGGCAGTTTAAAGGAAAATAATAATAATAACTGTATTATTTTAACAATACAATTTGTCTTATACATAAAGTATCAAAGAATGGATTTAACATAATATTAATAATAATAATAATAATAACTGTAGTTTTTGAACAATACAATTTGTGTTAAACATAAAGTATCAAAGAGTGGGTTTAACATAATAATAGTAATAATAATAACTTCAGTTTTTGAACAATATAATTTGTCTTAAACATATAGTATCAAAGAATGGGTTTAACATAATAATAATAATAATAATAACTGTAGTTTTTGACCAATACAATTTTTTCTTAAACATTAAGTTTCAAAGACTGGGTTTAACATAATAATAATAACGTGTCTGGGTTACAACAATGTGAAGTACAGTTTACGGAAAGATTAGCCAGTACTGATGAACCGTTGCTCAGGGTACGCCCCGAATGTATCAATAGTACATTCTTTCCGTGGAAGTTCTTTACATGTCCCGATGAGGTGAGAGGATGATGATACTAAATATGACGGGGCAAAGCAAATTACTATCTTAACCTAACTCAAGCCTAGTTAACCATAGCCTGGTGACCATGAGGATTATTCCCCTGTCGAGAAAAATCTCCCTGTACCAGCCGGAAATTTAAACCAGGACCTTTAGGTCAGTAGTCAGAGTCTCTCACAACTATATTACAAGGCCGGTTCATAATGATAACATTTGTTAGTAGGTGAGTTGCTTTGAATATTCTATATATTTAATTTTTGGTAGGAAAATCATTGTTTGTTTTGAAATGAACAACTCAAAGTCATAAAAATACCCATTGCTGGGAACCTTTTACAATGTTTTTTTTTTGTAATATTACATTCAAAATGTTGATATGCTTATTTTATCTTTAAGATTATAAGTAGTATTGCTTAATAAACATAGGGATCTTAATAAACACGTCAATTTAAGTTACAAAGAAAATATTGTGAATGGTTTCAAATACTAATTGTTTTAAAATGATGGACTGTTTATCTATAGTAATTTTACAACAAAATATTCAAATATTAAAATTAATTAGAAAATGTTTGGTTCAGCCTTATTCTAAGAAACATTAGTACAATGTATTAATAATGTAGAGCTTTAATGACTCTTTTCTTACAACCACGAGACATAAAACTCTTAGGCCCGTGAAAACAAAATCACGAATTAAAATATATATATATATATATATATAACGTTTAACACAAGTATTTTTAAATCACAGATTCATACAGCTCGTTTGAGCTATACGCTTATGTAATAATTACTCTAATGGTTTTAGGGATAATGAAGGTCATATTTATAGTAGGTGTACCGGAATTTGCTTATAGAAAGAGTGGAAAACCATTTTGTAAAATCACCCTTAATTCACCCGTACAATATTCTAGCCTACATCTCCCAATAACCGGCAGTTTAGCCTACTGAGAGTGTAGCGCCTTAGATCATTCGGCCACTGAAGTGGGTAGCACAAGGATTATTACTGGCTTGATCTGACGGATGAAAAAGAATATTTGGAGAAGATTCGCCTGTATTATTGTGGAGAGAAGATATACAAACTATAGTGATTAATCAAATTTAAAATATCACCCTCTTGTGCACCCAGCTGAGATTTGAACCTCAACTTTTTCATTACCAGTAATCATTATTATTATTATTATTATTATTATTATTATTATTATTATTAT